>WNNJ02000007.1:0-53382 GCA_012934845.2 Pomphorhynchus laevis | reverse complement strand
ATATATTTTCTTTTTAAAAGATCGAACTATTTTATTATCTCGTATAAAATAAAAATTATATGGATCTGACTTTCTTTTTTCGTGTAATCCATTTAAAAATAGTTTACGAGCTTTTTTTCAAAACACAAAATTTGTTAATCTGAAAATTGAGGTCAACAAGAGATAATATAAATTATTTAGTGTGAGCTCTTCACAAACTCTTCAGTTCCGCCACGAGCGGCTTGTGTCCAAGCTCGCCACATCCTCCCCGCCGGCGTCTACCTGGCTTGTCTCCTTTGCCGTATTTGCAGCTGATTCGGTTGGCGCGTCCAATGCTTGCAACGGAACCCCACATGATTCGCTTTCGACTGATGATAGTCGAGTTAATATACCAGCGATATCATTGTATGGTTCAGTATTGAACATACGACGCTTCGGTGTTTCCATTATCGTCTGTGGGGCATCAGATAGTGGGTGGATGCGTCCATTCAACGACGCTAAGATTGCCCGAGCATTTCCGCGCATGAGGGCCAACGATGCTCTTTGGAATAGGTGATCTACGTTTTATGATATTCGATCCCAGTTGTGGCGGATATCTGTCTTGCTATCGATCGCATAAGACGTTCGCCTTGGTCGTTCCAGCCCCCATACGTCTCTACTACTGCCGGTATAAATTGATAACCAGCGGACTCCATACGTGCTCTATACTTCCTCTCCTTGACATTGACTGCATACATTGTCGCTGCATAGCCTGGCGTTATCGATGCGTTTGCTATGTACGCTGATTGTTGTGGATGTGTTACAGCGAAATCAACTGCACGAGGAGGGTCCCCATGAATCAAAACGTCTGCAGGTCGTTCACGAAGGTCTGGTATAAGGTTCCTTACCTCCAAAGTGACATGCATTCCTGCAGATTGAGCGGCATGAAAGACCACATCGCGAATTCCGTTGTGTCGCAGTCCCGGGTAACCCCCATATTGGCAGGTCAGCGCATGTAGGCGGACTGAATCACCACGGAGAAAGCATCGCCCGCACCGATCTCCAGGTGAAAAAAGAGGCGCACAAGGCCAAAATCGAGTTAAGGCGCAAAACTGCGAAGGGGGAATGTCCATTCCGAGCGCTTTATTTGGGACCACTCGTAACCAGGAACTGGCGTGAGGGCGTGACACAGCCAGCAATCGAGCTCTGTTGAAGTGGTGAACGTCCGTAAGCATTTGCTCGTGAACTTTATTATCGAGGAGCATTGATAGCTTGTGTTGACTGTCAGATTGCATTATTGGTGGTGATTCATGTAGTGAAGATAATCTCTCGATAAAGTCAGATAGTACTGGGAAAGTATTGACAGAAAGTCCCTATTCGGCACATACCCTTTGTACACTGGCGATGTACGCACAATGTGCATGCTTCACAGTTTCGCGGATCCCGAAGCCACCCAACCTTAAAGAAAGCGTATTTTGGGTTCGTATCTGAGGATTAAGCTGGACAGACGTCATCTCGCTAAAAGCGGAAATGGTCGAATTTCCGCTTTTAATTTTGTTAAGCGGAAATGGTCGAATCATCAAAACTTTTGTAAAACGTGTTGCCATAGTCAGGATCAATCGTTCTCATCAGGTGATTTATTTTCGGGGCACTGGCGCAATGTCGCAGTAGTAAGTACGCGACCTGTGTATCAGGAATAGTGGTTATCAAATCGATTTGACTTCTTAGCTTTGGCAAATTTACTCTCATCAGCTAATCATTAACGAAATCTTGGCACCCTATAGGTGTGCCGAGCAAGCAAAAATTTTTACTTTCATTAAGTATTGGTTGAGATGCACATGCCTCTGAGAAAGTTTGCAAGGCTACGGCAGAGCCTATAATCTCGGTCTTTTGCCAGTTAAGGTCCAAACGGAGTAGAGCAAACTCTCTTTCTAGGTAAGGCAGCGCATCAGCTACTGCTGTGGGATGCCCTCCGATTATGCCGTCACCCAAATACCAGCGATTTAAATGTATTCCATGTAAGCAACCAACAGAAGTGATGCGATCATTAATTGACAATGAAAAAAGAGACGGTCCTAAGGGATCTCCTTGGTGTACGCCTTGACATGATCGAAGGGGCTCCAAATTTCCGAATCGAAGCAATGATGGCTCGAAGTAGCAGTATCTCAACCACGACATTAATTGCGGGACAGATCGTTGAATTACACTGAATATGGCATGTCGGCTGATAGAATTGAAAGCATTCCTGAGATCAACCTTAGCCCACACCCAGTCATCCATATCGCGTCGTCGAGTGTGTTCATCTCTCACAATGTGTATTATGCTATCAACCCCGTTTTTAGTTGCTACCCCGAGCTGAGTTGGTTGCAACACTGACAAAAAGACTGTGCTGAGTTTACGACATGCACATTTTGAGCAGAGTCGTCTAAGCGTTTCCCAGACCGCGATAGGACGCACTCCATCGGGTTCTTTCACAAGTGCAATCAGATTCGAACCACATAAGTATCTGGCCACAGATTCATGTCCTCCCCACCCAAAAGGGTGTTCACAAGGGACGTGATTCGCTGCAAAAACGATCCAGACAAATCTGATGTTAGTAAATCTTGTAAATGCTCTGGGCGAAGTCCTAGGCAGCCAGACGCTGACGTCGAGGGAAATGAGAAAATGGTTGCTTTCACGAGACTGCAATCCACAATCAAAGAATTGACTTGAAAGCCTGCATCAAGGCAAGTATCCGATTGTAAACGATAAATCACGTTTTTTGGGTGTAGATTAAGCAGTTTTTCACGAACTGTCTCATTGACCGGGGCCAATCCATTACAACAAAGTCTTTTCATCGATTTTCCGTAGTTGACACGTCGAGCAAGAGCCACAGCTGAGTTAGTAGGGACATCTGCGGCGATTATTAATTTATAGAATTCAACTATATTCAAAGTCCCATATAAGTAACGAGGCTACACAAGAATGAAATTGCCTCAACAAAATAAAATTTAAACATTAAAGGAATCAAATATGTAAGAAGCAATAAAATAATAAAGAGTAGATTTGTGTGAGGAATCAGCTAACAAATAAATAATCAGTATTATTTTTCAAAGGATTGCAACATTTGTTGCAATAAATGCAACAAATGATTTAAATGCCTCACCGGATTCTGGCCCTCCGCTTCTGACCATCTCTCCATCCGCCGTTTGCTCTCTGCCAGTTGCCCACTAGTCAAATCCGCTGGCCCCCTCAGCAAATCCTCTTCTAAATTCTCTAATCATGGCGGCATTGTCGCATTCGCAAGTAGCACAATGTCTAAACATTGTGTTAGACACAATGTTTAGACATTGTGTCTAACAATGTCTAAACATTGAAAACCACTTCCACTTTCAGTCCTTGCTATTTTGAACTGCTCACTTGTCGTTCTTCTAACCCGATCACTCTAGATCTCGCCACTGTATAGCGTCCTGGTTCATCTGCTCCTATCACCGTACTTTTACCAAACTCGCTGACCGTCTGTCCCACTGTTCTTTGCCCTCAATCCATTCAATCAGTCTTGGCGACTACATCATCTGCCTCGACCGCAACTCTTCCACCGATTCCATCCGGTTCATCAAGATTCCATCCAACTACAATTACAAACTAATCTCCACTGTCTCAGAACATATCCTTGGCGGAACACTCGACATCATCGCTGTTCCCGATCATATTGATGCTTAAACCTCACTGTCAATCTCCTATCCAGGTCTATCCGATCACTTTCTCGTCACCCTTGATTTCACTCACAACCACACTCCTCCTCACACACCTACAATCCTACGTTGCCCTTTGAGAAATCTTGACCTCTCCCTTCTTCGCTCTGCCTTACTCAAATCGTCGCTATACTATCCCGCAATAACATATTACTCTCCTCACGATCTCGCCTTTCTTTTCGACTCTGAACTCACATCCACTCTCGATCTCCTCTTGCCCTTCAAAACTCACTCACACCGTCGCTTGCAGCTTGCCCCATGGTTTGAAATCCGATGCCTACACTCAAAGCGTCGACTCCGCTATGCTTATCGAGTATATCACCGCTCTCTCAGACGTGATTTCCGCTCAAACACTCCGTCTTTCCGGGATTCCTATCTTGCTCTTCGCCGGTCTCATCTCAACCTACTAAGTACCAAATGCAACTTCTTCTGGCAGCATAAAATCATCACTTCATTTAACTCTAAGACTCTCTGGCATAATTAAAAACTCAAACCTTGCTCGCTCCTCTTCGTCTTGCAACATCAATCACCATGATTATTGGTCATTTCTCCAGGCCAACTTATCCACGTTTCTCTCTCACACCCCATTCTCAGTCCTATCCCACTCTGAACAGCTTAGACTAATCCTCCCAAAACTCGTTCATCTTATCCATGTCTCACCTAACGAAGTCTCATTTGACTTAATGTCCTTGCCCAACAAAACCTCACCTGCCGATCGCCTGGCTACCCACATACTTAAATCCACATGCTCATCGATATCCCCTTTTCTCACAACCTTGCTTAACTCGTCAATCAACAGTCTTATCTTCCCTTTACATCAGAAATCCACAATCGTTCGTACCCTCTTTAAGAAACAATCGCTCAACCCATCTTTCCTTCTAGCTATAGCCTCATTTTACTACTCCCTACTCTTTCTAAGCTCTTAGAACGCCTCAACATATTACCGGGAAAACAAAGTCCACAGGTCAATAATAACATGTCAGTAGAACAAATTAAATCAGCTAACTGAGTCAACGTATATAATATAATTATAAAATAAACAAAACATAATAATGCTAAATCAAAATTTAATAATTAAATAATAAAATTAATAATTGTTTTTAGATTTTCTATAATTAAAATCAAGTTAAAAAAATGAAATTTAAAATAAACGTCATTTTTATGAATTGACTAATAAATAACAGACGTTGTATCAGAATAAGAATTAGAGGTCATCAGGAGGAACTGCTATGCTTTCAGGTTTCGGCCCCTAACTCCTCTACCCAACATAGCATTAAGGCCAAATACATGCTAATGATGTATTTCCTCTGAAACACCTATCTAGTATCTTATTCTAATACAAAGTATATTATTTATTATCCATCCATAAAAATTTGCCACTTAAGAGTTTAAATTTATTCTTTATATTATTTTGTTGATTTGTATATTTTACTATTTTCTGCTTGATGTTATTTTCATAGTAACCTAGTTTAAAATATGTATCTATTAAATTATTTAAATGATTTTGAAGAAAGCCAATATCATTACATATTGTTGCAATTCTTAAAATTTCATTATTTAATGTATTATATTTTATATTATATGGTATGCATGAATGCTCATGCAAAAATATGTTTCTTGTAAATTTAAATATGTCATCTTTACGATATAAATTAATAGTAGTTTTAGTTAATGTTAATTTAATGTTCATATCTAGATATACACCTTCTTTATCATTAATATTAGTTTTGTTAAGAATAAGGCTTTCTGGATAAATGTGCTCACTAATTGAATAAAAATTATTAGAATTAAATACACATATATCATCAATGTATCGAAACATATATTTCATATATTTATATTGTTTAGATTTAGTTTTTACACAGTTATGAACAAATTCATATTCTATAAAGCTTAAAAACAAGTCAGCTATAATTAAGCTACTATTACCACCCATTGGAACACCTTTTACTTGTCTAAATATAGATGTCCCTACTTTTAAATAATTTTGATTTATCAAAATATTTAGGGATTCTATTAATTCAATTTTATCCATGTATTTATATTTATTTGATTGTTTAATTTTTGTTAGATAGGCGTTATAATTATTATAACATATATATGTATATCATTTTCCGAATATAAGATTAATTAATTTTACAGACGCTTCTTTAATATCTACTAAACCTAGATTTGTGTGAAGAGTACTAAAATCGTATGTATTTATATTTTGAAAATTTATTCCTTTTGTCTGTTCTAAAAATTCTTTTGTAGAATTAATACTGAAATAGTGTTATATACCAGTATTAATTTCGATTACCTTGCAATATTTATTAAAGTGTGCTTTAATTACTTTAAATATTTTATTCATATAGACAGAAAGTGGTTTTAATGTACATTTAAACGCACTACATATGAACCTATGTTTTATTGGATTTTTATGTAATTTTGGATTCCAATATAATATAGGTATAGTTTTATTATCTAATTCAACCTTTATACCCTTTTTATCCATTATAGAACAGTGACTTTTAATAATTGTTTCTAAACTCAACTCACTACGTTTATATGTTGGATTTACCTCTAAATCATTAGAATTAACCTCTTTCACTAGTATATCATAATAAAGATTTTTGCATATGAAGACAAAGTTATTAATAGCTTTATCAATAGTTGTTATTATATAGTTATCCTTTAATTTAGTAAATTCGTTATACATATCTTTATCAATTTTATATTTTCTATTATAATTGTTTGTTATTTTCATTTTATTTTTAATTTTATCAAATATATAATCTTTCCAAATTTTTATCTTAGATATATTCGAGCTTTCACTATTAATCAGCTTACTAAAGTAATCATTTAAGTTATTATAAAACCAATTGTAAATTTTATTTTTGTCGTTGTTATTATTTAATCTATATTTATGTCCTATAAACCTTAAAAAATTTTGGTTTCTAATAAACATACATTAGACAGAAGAAAATTTATTACTGTTCTAGCAAATTAGAATCTAAAGTAAATACAATCTAAAGTAAATACAGCCTGACTTAGCAAGAACTGATATCTGTCAAACCGAACATTTCGCAAAAAAATATTGACTTCAAAAAATATTTACAGCTTAAACACACAACCTGACAGCAGAACCGAAGAATCTTCATCAGACGAACCGGAAAGAAAGTGGAATTGTTCTGGGAGGGAAGTATTTAAAGAGAAGAGTGGGTACGAGGGGGCTATAGGGTAGTAGGGAAAGTAAATTAGATAGCTTAGTTTGTAGATAAGAAAATTCATCAGGATTTATATTACAAGGGGTGGATGATCGTGAAAGAATTGAGTTTAAGATTTTCCAATGAGATTTAGAGTTGGAAAATGACTCGAGTTGATTTCGCTAAAAGAGAATACGTTTAGTATGTATAAGAATGAGATATGAACGGCATTGAGAAAAGTAGGAATCACGAAGATTTGGAGGGAGTGAGTTGGGAGAACGTTTAAGAAAGCGTTTATACATACGAAAAGAGTGACGGAGTCGACGCTTAGAAAGACAAAAGTCAGAATCGAACCAGGGAGCATGGCGCAAGCGCTGGGAACGTCGAAGTCGACTAGGCAGAAGTTATTGAGGATCGACGTAAGTTCAGAATCAAACAGAATGCATAGATCATCGGGAGAGAGATAATTAAGATGAAGTGTAAAGAGTGAAGAATTGATTAAGGCTGTGCAGATAATAGGGATATCAAGAAGTTTCCAGGGTCGACTTGGTATAATAATACAAATTTATTTAATGTGGCAAATGCGTGCAAGCTGTACCCTCTCAAGTCAACAAACAAAAATGAAAAAGTCAAGCAGATAAATTGTTTAAATGGGAACGCATTTGTCGTTTGAAGCACTGCAAGGAAGTTGATTGGCGGATATGATCGGGCAGATGGTTCCACGATAGAGGAGCAGCCACAATGAAGGAGCGGAGTCCAAAGGAGATAGAGTAGTTTGGGACATGTATAAGAAGGGAATTACATGAACGCAAGGAACAGTAAACAGGACGAGAATTATCAAGAAAAGAAAGATTGAGAAATGAAGGGGTATGAAGAGTTACAAGGCGGAAAGCAACGATAAGAAGACGAATTTGAACACGACAATAAATTGTAGGCAAATCGAGAGAAGCAATATGGTAGGATGTATGATCAAAACGACGAAGACGGAGGAGAATTCGGACGGCTGCGTTGACGATGCGTTGTAGGGGAAGAAGAGTGGATTTAAGTGAGTTGGAAAATAGACTAAGACAAAAATCGAGTCTAGAAAAAAGGAGAGAAGATATTAGAATCATCCAAGAAGGGAAATCGATCAATCTACGAACTTGACGGAGGTTGCGGAGTATCAAGGTAGTCGAGCGTACTTTATCTCTAAAGAAAGGTTTAACTGAAAGTTGGTTGTCAAAATGGAAGCCTAGGAAAACGATATTATCAACGATAGGAAGAATTGTAGAATTTAATGATACGGAGGGAGGTTCGAAGCCGAAGCGTTGATGTAGGATCCACATAATTTTGGATTTATCAGGATTCAGAGAAAGGCGAAGGGAAGAAAGATGATTAGAAATTGAGACAAGACAGTCGGAAACATAAACACTAAGATCGTGAATACGATAAACAGCTGCGTGAGCATAGATAATAATGTCATCAGCATATTGCATACCATGGAAGTTAAACTTATGAGAAATCGAAGTCAAATCACCAAGAAGAAAAGAGAAAAGCATAGGGCCTAATACGGAGCCTTGTGGAACACCGGACGGAATAGACGAAGGATGGGAGAGAGAAGAGTTAGAAAATACGCGAAATGTACGGTTTGATAGATATGAAGATAACCATGATACAGTGGGTAAAGAGAAGTCATAATCATGACGAAGGCGATGGAGAAGAACTGAGTGATCGACGATGTCAAAAGCAGACGATAGATCAAGAGAAACTATGACACTACATAATTTGTGATCGCGCGATATGAGTAAGTCGTTATAAACTTTAAGACATGCAATTTCGGTAGAGTAATTAGAGCGAAAAGCGGCTTGGAAGGGAGGAAATAAGTTAGAGGAAAAGAGATATATATATTAACTTGCTTAAGAACTAGACGCTCAAGGAGTTTAGAGAGAGTTGGGAGAAGTGAAATAGGATGGTACGAAGATGGTATTGAAGAGTCGAGAGATTGCTTTTTGATGAGAGGACGAACAGTGGTGCATTTCTAGATGGAAGGAAGTGTACGGCTACGGATGGACGAGTTGAACAATGTGGTTAGGAAGGGTAAGATAGAGGAGCAGATATTTTTAAGCAAGTGAGTGGGAATTGGGTAGGAAGGAGAGGTTTTATTAGGTAATGACAGCAGAACCGAAGAAACTTCATCAGACGAAACGGAAAGAAGGTGGAATTGTTCTGGGAGGGAAGTATTTAAAGAGAAGAGTGGGTACGAGGGGGCTATAGGGTAGTAGGGAAAGTAAATTAGATAGCTTAGTTTGTAGATAAGAAAATTCATCAGGATTTATATTACAAGGGGTGGATGATCGTGAAAGAATTGAGTTTAAGATTTTCCAATGAGATTTAGAGTTGGAAAATGACTCGAGTTGATTTTGCTAAAAGAGAGTACGTTTAGTATGTATAAGAATGAGATATGAACGGCATTGAGAAAAGTAGGAGTCACGCAGATTTGGAGGGAGTGAGTTGGGAGAACGTTTAAGTAAGCGTTTATACATACGAAAAGAGTGACGAAGTCGACGATTAGAAAGACAAAAGTCAGAATCGAACCAGGGAGCATGGCGCAAGCGCTGGGAACGTCGAAGTCGACTAGGCAGAAGTTATTGAGGATCGACGTAAGTTCAGAATCAAACAGAATGCATAGATCATCGGGAGAGAGATAGTTAAGATGAAGTGAAAAGAGTTAAGAATTGAGTAAGGCTGTGCAGAGAATAGGGATATCGAGAAGCTTCCAGGGTCGACTTGGTGTAGATAATGGTAAAGGCGGAGAAGGAGGATAGGGTCGAGTAAGAGTAAGAGTGACAAGGAAATGATCGGACAAACCAGAATCAGTAATTGACAAGGAGGTATAGTCGTTGAAGCAGTTAGGAACAGCAATGATGTCGAGAGCACCGCCGAGAATATGAGTTGGGCTTGTTGAAAGTAATTTATAGTTAAAATCAGAAAAACTATTAGTTAAAGTGATAGAGTCAGAGTCAGACGGGCGATCAAGACGAATGTTAAATTCACCGAGAACAAAAGAAGGAGTATAAGACAATGAACAGTGAGACATTAGATCTGCAAGGTCGTTAAAGAAGATACGTAATGGGGCAACTGAACCTGGACGGTATACAATCACAAGTTCTAGAGGGAAATGCGTTGATAATCTGCATATGAGTAATTCGAACGAAGTGTAACGGATGTTAACGTTGATTTTACGTAAAGACATTGGGTGACGAGCAATGGCAACAATACCGCCATGGTTAGAAGCAGTAGATGTATGAGATGCAATTTAACGAGCTAATTCAACTAGAGAACAACCAGAGCGACATAGACGACGAATATCAAGGTCGTCGGAGTCAGAGTGCCAGGATTCGGTAATGCAGAGAATATCGATAAATAATTGATCGAAGATATCGAGAAGCATATCAGTTTTATGAAGAACGGAGCGAGTGTTGAATAGACTAAGACGAAAAGTTTGCTTAGGAGCTAGATCGACTAGCGAAGACAAGGGGGAGAGATTGGACGCCATCGAATTTTTGGCGTTTTGTGTACAACGTGAAAATTTCCGTTGATTTGACCTATAGATAAGGATGACTCGCCGTTTGTTTCACGTCGATGTTTCTCAATGCGAGCAAAATTGAGCTAGGCAATATCAGAAGGGGAGCGGTCAGGAAAGATACGGCAAATAGATGAAGTGGTAAGAAGTTTTAAACGTTAAGAGAGTACCGAAGTGGCATGTGAACTATGTCGGAAAACGATTTTTAAGAGTGGAGGACTGAGATGATTGGATTTAGTGGGTTTGTTTAAACGAATAAAGGATACGGGAGCGATATTATTGAAGAGGGATGGGTTATCATCAGGAAGAATGGTTGCTAGGATATACCTGAAAGCAGATACATCATCGAGCCGAGATTGTGGAGAAGCAGATTCGGAAAGCTTTAAGTTTGATATGATTATACAGCGATCGCGCAAAGGAAAACGATTTCATGAAGTGGTGGACGGACAAAGCTGGTAGGAGTCGAGGCAGATGAGCAGATAGAAGTGGAAATGACAGGGGTGCTTGATAGAGAATTAATATTGGTTGGAGCAAGTGTGACAGGAGCGGGGTGTTGAATCGATTGATCAGAGATGTGACTGGAGATGATTTTAAATGAAGGATATAAATTATTTGGAATTGTTACGTGGGAGGTAGAGTATGGAGAATTAAGATAGGTTGGGGAATGAGTGACAGGAATGGAGTGTTGAATCAGTTGATCGGAAATGTTACTGGAAATGATTTTGATGGAAGGATGTAAATTATTGAGAAGTGATACGGGGGAGTTCGAGTAAGAAGTACGTGAAGAGAATAAAGAAGTTTGAGATTTATTTAGATTGGGGAAGGAATAGGAAAGAAGAGGTACGAGATGAAAAGCTTTACGGTTAGCATTGTTAGAATGGGACAGATTAATGGAAGTTTTGTACGTAGTTGAACGAGGAGTGTGTGAGAGATTAGGTTCAATAATGGGATTATAAGATGCGAAGTCAGGTGTTGATGCGAGGGAAACATCTAAAACAGCATTGGTCTGAGTGGTCGTGTGAGATACAGGAGTAGAGGAGCAGGATAACTGTAGTAGTCGTACTGATGTACAAAAACCGCAAGTGAATTATTATATTCACTTGCGGTTTTGGCGAATAATTATACATATTTTGACATATTATTTAATAATATTTTTGCAACATTTTGTTTAATATTTTAGAATTTTTATTTTTTATATTTTTGCTTATTTTTATTACTTTTTTGCATATCATTTATAAATAGTTTGGATCCTACCTCTATGTTTTAACATTTTTTATTAAAGTTTTTTCAAAGTTTTTTTATATTTTGCATATTACTAACATATTTGGGTATTTTGTACTGTTTGTGGCATATCTTTTATTAAGGTTTTGGAGTTTTATGTTGTAATATTTTGACATATTAGTTGTTAATATATTGGGATTAATTTATTTATTTTTAGCAAGTTATATACTAATATTCTGGAATTTTCTTATTTTGGTGCATTATTTATTTTTTTTGCGATTTGTTTTCCTATTTTTGCAAGTTTTCTTTTTAATATTTTGGCTTTTTTTTAAATTTTGCGTAGTTTTTATTACTATTTTTAGGTAATTTCTTTATTTTTTTTGGCGAATTATTATTTTATATTTTGAAATATTATCTAGTAATATTTTTGCATAATTTACTTAAATACTGTGATTTTTTATTAATATTTTTGCGTATTTTTTTTACTTTCTTGAAATATTATTTATTAATATTTATGCATATTATTTACTAACATTTTTTCGCATTTTGTATTTACTAACATTTTTTCCGGTATCATTTATTGGTTTTTAGCAAGTAATTTTCTAATATTTTCGCATTTTTTTATTTTGACGTATTATATCTCTTTTTTTGCGAATTGTTTATTACTATTTTGCATATTATTTTTTAATACTTTGCCTGTTTTTTTATTAATATTTTTGCGTATTTTTTATTACTAATTTGTCGCGTTTTTAGTTAATGTTTTATCGAATTATTATTTAAAATTTTTATATTATTTAGTAATATTTTTGCATAATTTTGCTTAATAGTAAAACTTTTTTATCAATATTTTTCGTATTTTCTATTAATATTTCTGGCGTATTTTTATTTTATATTCTGGCGTATTATATTTAATATTTTGACATACTATTTATTAATATTTTTGCGTATTTTTAATAAGTATTTTTGGGTAATATTTTATTTACTTTTGACGAATTATTATTTAATATTTTGACATAAAATCATGCAATATTTTTGCATAATTTACTTTAATATTTTGTCTTCTTATTTATTAATATTTTTGCTTATTTTTTATTCTTTTTTTATATTATTTATTTATATTTTTGCACATTATTTACTAACATTTTTGCGTATTTTTTGTTACTATTTTTAGTGTATTTTCTGTTAATATTTTGGCGTATTATATTTTAGTATTTTGACATATTATTTTTTAAATTTTGTTGCGTATTTTTGTTTTTTTTAGCAATTTGTTTACTTATATTTTGGCCTTTGTTATATTTTTATATATTGGTGTTTTTTTATCATTTTTTGCGAATTTGTTATTACTATTTTTGCATATTTTTTAAATATTTTGGCTCTTTATTTATATTTTCGCCCATTTTTTATTACATTTTTTTAGCGTAATGTTTTATTTAATTTTTGGCGAATTATTATACATGTTTTGACATATTATTTAATAATATTTTTGCAACATTTTGTTTTAAATTTTGGATTTTAATTTTTTTTATTTTTGCTTATTTTTATTATTTTTTTGCATATTATTTATAAATAGTTTAGATTCTACCTCTATGTTTTAACATTTTTTATGAATGTTTTTTCATAAATTTTTTATATTTTGTATATTTTTTTAAATCTAAAAGGTTATTTATTGCTAATTAATTAACAAATTAGAGTAAGTATAATGAATGATCAGATTCTAAATTCTCACCGATCGGCAAGGATTTTGTAAGCTCCGGCTTATTACTGTACTTTTTAGAGTTATTTCTTTGTGATCGCTGATATTCTTCGCTATCATGTTCATGCGATCCATGAGAGTTGCTGTGACGATTATCTTCCGATTCGGTTGATGTATTCGCGGCCGCGGTGGTGGCGGTTGTAATGAATTCGTTATTTCTTCGAACCATGTTTGAGCAACTCTTCAAAATTGATGCGATATTACTACTTTTATTCGTAATTAAGTGATTGGTGGTATTTGTTGTCACTATCATTTGTACTGCCGCTGGTGCGTCGTCATGTTGATCATGCTCAACACCTTGAACATCAACAACATTGTCGGGTAGTATAAGATCATCACACATGTTGAGTAACTGATGAATGATCTGGTTGAGATGATCATTACAATTGTCGGGTGTATGATCGGCAACACTAGATTGGCTGCAATTCATCGTGGAAATTCCGGTTTTACCATTGTCAATCATAGTTTCTTCTTGGTTACTACTCGATGATACAAAGAAAGGCGCAGCAGATTCGTCGGCAGCGGGTTCGTTGATAGAACCAGAAGCAAATTTTGCAAATTCATTCGATGGATTGCAATCAAGCCCATATTTAGGATCATATGATGTAAATGACATCATTGGTATTGTTGAATTGCTGTTAAGTATAAATGATGACGATTCAAACTCCAATCCCTGTTGAGATGATCCTTTTTATTTTATCGTCAAGTTATCATTATCCTTGATTGGACAACAAATTAGATTATTGAATTCGTTCATTTGATTATTATTTATTTGCATATCATTACTAGCTAAGGGATGCATTGAACTCTGATGCAGCTCACCAAGTTGTTGGATCTTATTTATTTGATCGGTAACTTGTCCTGTCGGTGAATTAGCAGACATCAATAGATGACTTTCAGCATCAGTTGTAGTTGCACAATAAGTAAATATCATTTATTTTTCGAAATCTGTTTGACCGTAGTCCGACGATTGCTTTCTAACTTTGGTAAGAGATTTGGCTACATCAGTATCGTCATTATCGTCTACATTAAGCTGGGAATGATGATGCTGAAAAACATCATTAGAAGCATCGAATGGAGTATCGTGCTTAGTGATATTGGCAGGAATGTCATCGTTACATTGAGACGCATGCTTGTTTATCGGTTCATTATCTGCGACTATCGTAGAAGTGGCGCTTACAGCATTATACTCAGTTTCAATTGATCTGGAGTTATATGTATCACAACGTCTAGTCATACAGGGTAGTCTTATCACATCACGAGTTCGGCTCGAAGCACAAGTGTCTGGCTCGAAGAGGCGTTTCCCGGGTTCACCTGTTTCCTGGTGTCCACCATCAAATGTGGATATTTGGATCTGATCAAGTGACGCTAGCATTGCTTTGGCGTTGCCTCTCATTATTGCAATAGAGATGCGCTGGTATAAATGCGTGATCGTCACGGCGTAAGTGACTCCGCTTGTCCGGCTCATGTTATTTGCAACCCGTTTGATGACCCTGTTTCCCTCTTCATTCCATCCCCCAAACGACTCTACTACAGCGACTGAGAATATATACCCCGCTGCTTCGACCCTGCTCTTGTACTTTCGGTCTTTAACATTAATCGCATACGACGTAGCGGCGGCGAGCTTTGCGTTAGCAGCTGAGCGACGGTATGCCGTCTGTTGGGGGTGAGTGACTGCAAAGTCGATTGCATGGGGAGAGTCCCCATAAAATAGGATGTCTGCCGGCCGTTCACGTAGGTCCGGGTAATACCTCGCACTTCCAGAGCTACATCCATCCGGGCTGATTGTGCGGCTGCGAATACCACGTCAATAAATAATATGATACTTTTATGATACCTAAAAGTATCAATAAATAATATGTCAAAATATAAAAAGATAAAACGCCAAAATAATAATTCGTAAAAATATTAAGTAAAAACACGCCAAAAATATTAAAAAAAATATAAAAATATTTTTACAAATATTATACAAAATACGCAAAAATATGTATAAAATAAGCTTAAATATTAAGCAAAATTATGCAAAAATATTACAAAATAATATGAAAAATTTAAAATAATAATTCATAAAAACATACTAAAAACTACGGCAAAATAGAAATAAAAAATATGCAAAAATATTAATAAATGAAAAGACAAAATATTAAGAAATAATATGCAAAAATTTGAATAATACAAACATAAAAAAATAAATAAAAGGCAAAAATATTAGAAAATAAATTGCTATAAAATTAATTAATAATACGCAAAAAAATCAATGAACAATATGTCAAAATATAAAAATACATAACTATAACTAACATAAATAAAAAAATAAAGGCGAAAATATTAGAAAAAAATTGCTAAAAACTAATAAATAATACGCAAAAATAATAATGAATAATATGTCAAAATATTAAAATACATTACTATTTAAATTAGTACTATAAAATCTATTAATAATACGCAAAAAAATTAACGAATAATGTGTCAAAATATTAAAATACATTACTTTAACTAACATATAAAATTAATAAAAGGCGAAATTATTGGAAAATAAATTGCTAAATATTAAAAAATAAACCGCAAAAATAAAAATTAATGATTTGTCAAAATATTAAAACACATTACTATAAAATATTAATAAAAAATGCGCCGAAGATAGTTATAAAAAATACGAAAAAATGTTAGTAAATAATATACAAATATATAAATAAATAATATGGCAAGAAAGTAATAACAAATAAGCAAAAATAAAAATAAATTAGAGTTTATTCTTTGTGATCGCTGATATTCTTCGCTATCATGTTCATGCGATCCATGAGAGTTGCTGTGACGATTATCTTCCGATTCGGTTGATGTATTCGCGGCCGCGGTGGTGGCGGTTGTAATGAATTCGTTATTTCTTCGAACCATGTTTGAGCAACTCTTCAAAATTGATGCGATATTACTACTTTTATTCGTAATTAAGTGATTGGTGGTATTTGTTGTCACTATCATTTGTACTGCCGCTGGTGCGTCGTCATGTTGATCATGCTCAACACCTTGAACATCAACAACATTGTCGGGTAGTATAAGATCATCACACATGTTGAGTAACTGATGAATGATCTGGTTGAGATGATCATTACAATTGTCGGGTGTATGATCGGCAACACTAGATTGGCTGCAATTCATCGTGGAAATTCCGGTTTTACCATTGTCAATCATAGTTTCTTCTTGGTTACTACTCGATGATACAAAGAAAGGCGCAGCAGATTCGTCGGCAGCGGGTTCGTTGATAGAACCAGAAGCAAATTTTGCAAATTCATTCGATGGATTGCAATCAAGCCCATATTTAGGATCATATGATGTAAATGACATCATTGGTATTGTTGAATTGCTGTTAAGTATAAATGATGACGATTCAAACTCCAATCCCTGTTGAGATGATCCTTTTTATTTTATCGTCAAGTTATCATTATCCTTGATTGGACAACAAATTAGATTATTGAATTCGTTCATTTGATTATTATTTATTTGCATATCATTACTAGCTAAGGGATGCATTGAACTCTGATGCAGCTCACCAAGTTGTTGGATCTTATTTATTTGATCGGTAACTTGTCCTGTCGGTGAATTAGCAGACATCAATAGATGACTTTCAGCATCAGTTGTAGTTGCACAATAAGTAAATATCATTTATTTTTCGAAATCTGTTTGACCGTAGTCCGACGATTGCTTTCTAACTTTGGTAAGAGATTTGGCTACATCAGTATCGTCATTATCGTCTACATTAAGCTGGGAATGATGATGCTGAAAAACATCATTAGAAGCATCGAATGGAGTATCGTGCTTAGTGATATTGGCAGGAATGTCATCGTTACATTGAGACGCATGCTTGTTTATCGGTTCATTATCTGCGACTATCGTAGAAGTGGCGCTTACAGCATTATACTCAGTTTCAATTGATCTGGAGTTATATGTATCACAACGTCTAGTCATACAGGGTAGTCTTATCACATCACGAGTTCGGCTCGAAGCACAAGTGTCTGGCTCGAAGAGGCGTTTCCCGGGTTCACCTGTTTCCTGGTGTCCACCATCAAATGTGGATATTTGGATCTGATCAAGTGACGCTAGCATTGCTTTGGCGTTGCCTCTCATTATTGCAATAGAGATGCGCTGGTATAAATGCGTGATCGTCACGGCGTAAGTGACTCCGCTTGTCCGGCTCATGTTATTTGCAACCCGTTTGATGACCCTGTTTCCCTCTTCATTCCATCCCCCAAACGACTCTACTACAACGACTGAGAATATATACCCCGCTGCTTCGACCATGCTCTTGTACTTTCGGTCTTTAACATTAATCGCATACGACGTAGCGGCGGCGAGCTTTGCGTTAGCAGCTGAGCGACGGTATGCCGTCTGTTGGGGGTGAGTGACTGCAAAGTCGATTGCATGGGGAGGGTCCCCATAAAATAGGATGTCTGCCGGCCGTTCACGTAGGTCCGGGTAATACCTCGCACTTCCAGAGCTACATCCATCCGGGCTGATTGTGCGGCTGCGAATACCACGTCAATAAATAATATGATACTTTTATGATACCTAAAAGTATCAATAAATAATATGTCAAAATATAAAAAGATAAAACGCCAAAATAATAATTCGTAAAAATATTAAGTAAAAACACGCCAAAAATATTAAAAAAAATATAAAAATATTTTTACAAATATTATACAAAATACGCAAAAATATGTATAAAATAAGCTTAAATATTAAGCAAAATTATGCAAAAATATTACAAAATAATATGAAAAATTTAAAATAATAATTCATAAAAACATACTAAAAACTACGGCAAAATAGAAATAAAAAATATGCAAAAATATTAATAAATGAAAAGACAAAATATTAAGAAATAATATGCAAAAATTTGAATAATACAAACATAAAAAAATAAATAAAAGGCAAAAATATTAGAAAATAAATTGCTATAAAATTAATTAATAATACGCAAAAAAATCAATGAACAATATGTCAAAATATAAAAATACATAACTATAACTAACATAAATAAAAAAATAAAGGCGAAAATATTAGAAAAAAATTGCTAAAAACTAATAAATAATACGCAAAAATAATAATGAATAATATGTCAAAATATTAAAATACATTACTATTTAAATTAGTACTATAAAATCTATTAATAATACGCAAAAAAATTAATGAATAATATGTCAAAATATTAAAATACATTACTATTAAAATTAATACTATAAAATTAATTAATAATACGCAAAAATAATAATGAATAATATGTCAAAATATTAAAATACATTACTATTTAAATTAGTACTATAAAATCTATTAATAATACGCAAAAAAATTAACGAATAATGTGTCAAAATATTAAAATACATTACTTTAACTAACATATAAAATTAATAAAAGGCGAAATTATTGGAAAATAAATTGCTAAATATTAAAAAATAAACCGCAAAAATAAAAATTAATGATTTGTCAAAATATTAAAACACATTACTATAAAATATTAATAAAAAATGCGCCGAAGATAGTTATAAAAAATACGAAAAAATGTTAGTAAATAATATACAAATATATAAATAAATAATATGGCAAGAAAGTAATAACAAATAAGCAAAAATAAAAATAAATAACCATAGTAATTAAGTAAATTATGCCAAAATATTACTAGATAATATTTCAAAACATTAAATAATAATTCGCTAACAAAATAAAGAAATTACCCGAAAAATAGTAATAAAAAATACACAAAAATATTAAAAAGGCCAAAATATTAAATAAGACATGCAAAAATAGTAAAACAAATCTTAAAAAATAATAGATAATACACCAAAATATACTAGTATATTAGTATATAAATTGCTAAAAATAAATAAATTAAACCCAAAATATTAACAAATAATATGTCAAAATATTACAACATAACACGCCAAAACCTTTATAAAAAACGGCCAAAAATGGTACAAAATACCCAAAAATGTTAGTAAATAATATTCTAAAATATAAAAAATTATGCAAAATTATTCATAAAAAAATGTTAAAACATAGAGGTAAAATCCAAACTATTAATAAATAATATGCAAAAAAGTAATAAAAATAAGCAAAAATATAAAAAATAAAAATCCAAAATATTAAACAAAATATTAATAAATAATATGTCAAAATATAAAATAATAATTCGCCAAAAATTTTATAAAACATTACGCAAAAAATAGTAATAAAAAATGAGCAAAAATATTTATAAATAAACAGCCAAAATTTTAAAAAAATATGCAAAAATAGTAATAAAAAATTCGCAAAAAATGATGAATAAAACACTAAAATATAAAAATATAATAAAGGCTAAAATATAAGTAAACAAATTGCTAAAAAAATAAACAATGCGCAACAAAATAAATAAATAATATTTCAAAATATTTAAATAGAATACGCCAAAATATTAACAAAAAATACACTAAAAATAGTAATAAAAAATACGCAAAAATGTTAGTAAATAATGTGCAAAAATATAAATAATATGAAAAAAATAAATAAAAAATAAGCAAAAATATTAATAAAAAAGAAGACAAAATATTAAACTAAATTATGCAAAAATATTGCATGATTTTATGTCAAAATATTAAATAATAATTCGCCAAATGTAAATAAAATATTACCAAAAAATACTTATTTAAAATACGCAAAAATATTAATAAATTGTATGTCAAAATATTAAATATAATACGCCAGTATTTAAAAAAAAACGCCAAAAATATTAATAAAAAATACGCAAAAATATTGATGAAAAGCTTAACCATTAAGCAAAATTATGCAAAAATATTACTAAATAATATAAAAATTTTAAGTAATAATTCGATAAAACATTAACTAAAATAACGACAAAATGGTAATAAAAAATACGCAAAAATATAAAGAAAAAGGCAGGCAAAATATTAAAAAATAATATGCAATCTTTTAATAAAAAATTCGCAACAAAATGAGATATAAGACATCAAAATAAAAAAATAAATAAAATGCTAAAATATTAGAAAATTAATTGCTAAAAACAAAAAAATGATACCTAAAAGTATCAATAAATAATATGTCAAAATATAAGAATATAAAACGCCAAAATAATAATTCGTAAAAATATTAAGTAAAAACACGCCAAAAATATTGAAAAAATATAAAAATATTTTTACAAATATTATACAAAATACGCAAAAATATGTATAAAATAAGCTTAAATATTAAGCAAAATTATGCAAAAATATTACAAAATAATATGAAAAATTTAAAATAATAATTCATAAAAACATACTAAAAACTACGGCAAAATAGAAATAAAAAATATGCAAAAATATTAATAAATGAAAAGACAAAATATTAAGAAATAATATGCAAAAATTTGAATAAAAAATTCGCAAAAAATGATAATTAATACACAAACATAAAAAAATAAATAAAAGGCAAAAATATTAGAAAATAAATTGCTATAAAATTAATTAATAATGCGCAAAAAAATTAATGAACAATATGTCAAAATATAAAAATACATGACTATAACTAACATAAATAAAAAAATAAAGGCGAAAATATTAGAAAATAAACAGCCAAAATTTTAAATAGTAATAAAAAATGGGAAAAAATATTTATAAATAAACAACTAAAATTTTAAAAAAATATGCAAAAATAGTAAAAACAAATTCGCAAAAAATGATGAATAAAACACTAAAATATAAAAATATAATAAAGGCCAAAATATAAGTAAACAAATTGCTAAAAAAACAATACGCAACAAAATAAATAAATAGTATTTCAAAATATTTAAATAGAATACGCCAAAATATTTACAAAAAATACACTAAAAATAGTAATAAAAAATACGCAAAAATGTTAGTAAATAATGTGCAAAAATATTAATAAATAATATAAATAAAAGCATGAAAAATAAGCAAAAATATTAATAAATAAGAAGACAAAATATTTAAGTAAATTATGCAAAAATATTGCATGATTTTATGTCAAAATATTAAATAATAATTCGCCAAATGTAAATAAAAAATTACCCAAAAAACAGTTATTAAAAATACGCAAAAATATTAATAAATAATATGTTAAAATATTAAATATAATACGCCAGAATATTAAATAAAAACACGCCA
The DNA here is from genome assembly GCA_012934845.2 of Pomphorhynchus laevis. Taxonomy (NCBI): domain Eukaryota; kingdom Metazoa; phylum Acanthocephala; class Palaeacanthocephala; order Echinorhynchida; family Pomphorhynchidae; genus Pomphorhynchus; species Pomphorhynchus laevis. The sequence goes on along the minus strand of WNNJ02000007.1, from coordinate 31,822 downwards.
AAAATATTAATAAACAATACGCAAAAATATTGAAAAAATAGCTCTTATATTAAGCAAAATTATGCAAAAGTCTCAATTTTGATAAAACAAATGAACATATGGTCTAATATGCAAGTTTCAAGTTACTACAATTAAACGAAAAATCGGCATAACAACTGGTAAAAGTCAAGAGTCTTCATTATGTTCTACAGCCATTTTTGCGTCCCCCCCATAGATGCAACAAGCGCTTCAAGATTGGCATCACGGCTATGGAATCCCACTGTCTGCATTTTTTCAAGTTCGGATGCATAAAGTTGTTCTTGAGTTTGGTTTGGTTGTTGATTTGTCGGCTGATGTTGCTGGAGATGAAGACGATCTAATGGTTGAAACAACGAAGTAGTATAATCTTGATTTGAGCATTGTAAATTTTGAGATGCTGTTGTTGCATAAGCTGTTTGTCTATTGCTTGGTGATCGAAAAGAATCCACATCAGATGAAGTAGGTTGGACATCATTGATATGGATGTCCACATTTCTGACTGTAGGAAGGATGGTTTCTCGAATGACGATTTCTTCGGATAAGGCTGCCACCTGAGTAAGAAATTCCGAAGGGTTGAGACGCGGGGTTGGGTCGTCGTAAAGACCAACACTGCTTTCTATTATAGGTCTCCCCAAATCTTCGAGGCTCTTGAGAATCGCTTTGGCATTCCCTCTCATCAGGGAGATCGAGACACGCTGAAAGAGCTGGTTTGCCGCCTTGCTATACGAAATATTGCCTCGCCAAGACATAGATCGGGCAATGAATCTGACAAGTTTTTCCCCCTGGGCGTTCCAACCTCCATATGTCTCTATAACTGCGGCCGAGAAACAATACCCGCTTTCCTCCATTTTCCGCTTGTATTTTCGGTCCTTGACACATGCTGCATATCTGTCTGCAGCATATCCAGGAATCTTAGCAGCCATGGAAACGTAGGCATTTTGCAGAGGGTTTGTCACCGCAAAATCGACTGCTAGAGGGGGATCCTCGTAAATCAAAATGTCGGCTGGTCTCTCTCGTAAGTTGCGCACGAGATTGGGTACCTCCTTCGCGACTCTCAGTCCTGCAGAAACTGCCGCCTGAAATATTGTGTCTCGAAGTCCATCGTGTCGAATACCGGGGTACCCGCCAAATTGACAGGTTAGGGCGTGGAAACCAAACTTGTCTGCCATTCTAAGGCAGCGTCTGCAACGGTAGTCACCCTTACAGAGCGGCATTCCCAACCACATACGAAGCAACACCACAAATTCATTCGGCGCAAGATTCATAAGCGTGGCTTTGTTTGGTATAGCCTGCAGCCATGCACACGCATGCGGACGCGAAACTGCCAATAATCTGGCTGAATTGGAGCAATCGACGCTTTCCAATAGCTTGCGACGCGAAGTCTCGTCGATGCTGTGAGAAAGACCCCGTTGATTTGATTGTAGTCCTCTGTCATCATGCGGAAAGTTAGAAATTGCAGATTCAAAACTGGGGAAAGAGTAAGGGTCGAGGTTCGATTGTTTAGCGACCATATCCACACTTGAAAGAAACGCCGCTGCGGAGTGTTCGACACAGCTTCGAAGGCCCAATCCTCCCATCTTCAGGGGTAAGCAAGCTTGTGACCATGTTTTCTTGTCCGGGTGAATAGACGTTATATTGCTGAAGCAATCTAAGACCAAGTCATCGAAAAGCCGGAAAAATTTTTGAGCGAAGGCGGGATCTACCGTACGCATCAGATGATTTACTCGTGCGGCAGATGCGCAATTGCGCAGCAGGATGAAAGCAACCTGAGGGTCCGGCAAGTTTTCTAGTGTCTTTAGGTCAAGTTGCAGTGCCGGGAGTACCTTATTAATGAGGTGTGATGAGCAGTGTTCCTGGGAACCGACAGGGCTCCCTAGAATTGTGAAGTTGTCTGTTGAATTAACCAAAGTAATCCCTGGGCATAATCTCTTTACCAGATCGATATTACTAGCCTTTCCTATCAGTTCGGTCTTTTTCCAGTTTAACGACAACCCAATCGCTGGAAAATCTAAAGAGAGCAGAGATAATGCTTTGCCAACAGCCTCTGGTCTTCCGCCCACTATGCCGTCATCGAGGTACCACAAGTTTAAGCCGATCCCCTCGATTGTAGATATTGAGGCGATTATCGGTTTCAAAGCTAGGCAAAACAATAAGGGACCAAGAGGATCCCCTTGTTGCACTCCGCTCAAGGATTGAAGAGGCTCCATGTTCCCAAATCGAAGGTTTGAACCAGATCCATAGCACCAGGATATCCACCTACTTATTTCAGGGAACTCACTCCTTACAGCGTCAATAAAGGATCTGCGGCTCAGCGTATTGAAGGCATTGGTAATGTCAACTTTGACCCAAACCCAATCGTCATTCTGGTGTTGAAGATGGTGTAGTCGACGGACTCTATGGATAATCTGCTCCATACCGTTTGGCGTAGCGACACCGAGCTGGTGAGGTAAGAGCGATTCTGAAAACCGCGACCGGAGTTTTCGACAAATGCATTTGGCACATAAGCGACGTAATGTTTCCCCAATTGCAATGGGGCGGACTCCTCCGTCAGGCTTACTTAAGGCCAGTAGACTAGCTCCAGCTAAGAACGGAGAAAGTTCGACTGGAGCTAAGCCCGCAATCAGGTAGTTGACCAGCGAAGTGAGTCGCCCTAAAAGAACCCCGTGATCAACCGACATCATGTCTTTTAAGTGTTCCGCTCTCAAACCCAAGCTTCCAGGGGAAGTAAGGGAAGGAAAAGATGAGACTGCGGCCTGAATAATGTCCGAGTCGACTGATAAAGGCAATGTCAGGCATGGAGGGCGAGAGGCTGGGAGATCACCGTTCACTGGATGTAGCACGGACAATTGTATGCGTGTGGATTGTGAATATTCGCAAATATTACTTGAAGTAAGACGTCGCATCGCTTTCCCATAATTTCCACTTCTTGTTAATTCGATCGCCTCTGAATAGTCGTTGTTCGTCGAAACAAATCTGTTGAGCTTTCTGGAGGGTCGAACATCCGATGGAGAAAAGCAATCACCATCTTCGCCGGTTTCGAACTTGTCCAAAAGCAAGCTTATCTTTGTCCCAGTGTGATCGCAGGCTTGAGCACGATTCATCGTAGACGCAAGACAGAATTTCGGAAAGCATAGCAAACGTTCCCAGTCGTGAAATGAGTTTGAACACATAGCCTGTAAAAGTAACGACGAGTAAATATTTGCAATTCGACGGCGCAGGTTCCACGGTATGCGCTTAATCGTATTTACGGGTTGCATCCAAACCCTGCGTAAAAGTTCTGAAGTGGTGCGCGTAGGTTCCTTGAAAGGACTGCTCGACAACTCCACAGGCGGTGTAGCCGACCTGAGATCAGATGATGCTCCAAAGGAGTCCCGCACGCCCACAAAAGCAACTTGACCAGCTCCATCTAGAGACGTCAAATTAATTGAGCCGAAATTCAATGATTGACCCGAGCCTGAGCATCTTGAGTCCAAGTGACCGTGAACGCGAAGACACCCTGAAGCATTAAGCCGATAAACTCCTCTGCATACGGGACAACATCCAGTGTTTACCGATCCACCAAGCGAACATTGCTGACGAGAACTGTTGTCTATAGCTGATGCTTTACGCCTTGTTCGCACCATTTATTTTGAGCGTCGGCGAGCGAAGCGAGCCGACGATTGTGTGTTTAAGGTTGTAATTTGCTTGAACAGCGATCTTTGTGAGCGCAGCGATCTGAAGTTTGCAGATCCTTTTCTTCTTCTTATTTAGATCTTTTCTCTTTGTGTAAATCTCTTAGATCTTTTCTTCTTCTTATTTGTAGATCTTTTCTTTGTATGTTTTTAATAAACCAAAAATTTTTTTTTAGGTCAAATTTTGACAATTCAAAATTTGTATGATATATTTTATAGATATGTTTCAAATTAACGATCTGAAATTGACGATCTGAAATTGACGATCTGAAATTGACGATCTGAAATTGACGATCTGAAATTGACGATCTGAAATTGACGATTTAAAATTGACGATTTGAAATTGACGATCTGGAATAGACGATTGTTTGTTTATCAGAAACCAAATTTTTTTAAGGTGCAAAAGTATTACAAAATAATATGAAAAATATTAAAATAAAATTTGTTAAAACATTGATTAAAATTAAGCTAAAACAGTTATAAAAAATACGCAAAAATTTTGATAAAAAAACAGGCAAAATATTAAAAAATAATATGCAAAATAGTAATAAAAAATTCGCAAAAACATGATATATTATACATCGAAATAATAAAATAAATATAACGCTAAAATATTAGAAAATAAATGCTAAAAACTAACAAATGATACCCAAAAGTATTAATTAATAATAGGTCAAAATATAAGAATATAAAACGCCAAAACATTAATAAAAAATATGCAAACAATAGTTAAAAAATACGAAAAAATGTTAGTAAATAATATGCGAAAAAAATATAAATAATATGCAAATATACTACAAAAAAATGTAAAAAATAAACGATATATGTGATAAAATATAAATAAAAAATATGCAGAAGAGTAATAAAAAATACGCAAAAATATTGATTAAAAAATGCTAAAATATTAATCGTAATTATGCTAATATATTAATAATAAATACATAAAAATACAGAATACTTTTTTTGACAAAATATTAATAAAAAATATGTCAATAATAGTAATAAACAATATGCACAAATATAAATAAAAAAGGCAAAATATTAATAAATAATATGCAAAAATAGTAATAAACAATTCGCAAAAAATGATAATTAATTCACTAACATAAAAAAATGGCGAAAATATTAGAAAATAAATTACTTTAAAATTAATAAATAATACACAAAAAAATTAATGAATAAAATGTCAAAATATTAAAATACATTACTATAACTAACATATTAGAAAATAAATTGCTTAAAATTAATAAATAATACGCAAAAATAATAATGAATAATTATTATGTCAAAATTTTAAAAAACATTACCATAAAATATTTATAAAAAAATGCGCCGAAGATAGTAATAAAAAATGCAAAAAAATGTTAGTAAATAATATACAAATATATAAATAAATAATATGGCAAGAAAGTAATAAAAAATACGCAAAAATATTAATAAAAAAACGACAGTATTTAAGTAAATTATGCAAAAATATTACTTGATAAAATTTCAAAATATTAAATAATAAATCGCAAAAAAATAAATTGCCAAAAATTAATAAATAGTACGCAAAAATAACAATGAATAATATGTCAAAATATTGAAATACATTACAATAAAATATTAATAAAAAAAGCATAAAAATAAGCAAAAATATTGCAAACATATTGCATGATTTTTTGTCAAAATATTAAATAAAAACTCGAAAAATGTAAACAAAAAATAACCAAAAAAATAGTTATTAAAAATACGCAAAAATATTAATAAATAGTATGTCAAAATATTAAATATAATACGCCAGAATATTAAATAAAAATACGCCAAAAATATTAATAAAAAATACGCAAAAATATTGATAAAAAAGCTTAACTATTTAGCAAAATTATGCAAAAATATTACTAAATAATATAAACATTTTAAATAATAATTCGATAAAACATTTATTAAAAAAACGCCAAAATGGTAATATAAAATACGCAAAAATATTAATAAAAAACAGGCAAAATATTAAAAAGTTATATGCAATCTATTAATAAAAAATTCGAAAAAAAATAAGATATAATACATTAAAATAAAAAAATGCTAAGTGTTTAGAAAATTAATTGCTAAAAACAAATAAATGATACCCGAAATTATCAATAAATAATATGTTGAAATATAAGAATAAAAAATGCAAAAACATTTATAAAAAATATGAAAAAAAAAGTTAAAAAATTACTCAAAAATGTTAGTAAATAATACGCAAAAAATTATAATTAATACACTAACAAAAAAAATTCGAAAATATTAAAAAATAAATTGCTATAAAATTAATTAATAATACGCAAAAATATCAATGAACAATATGTCAAAATATTAAAATACATAACTATAACTAACATAAATAAAAAAATAAAGGCGAAAATATTAGAAAAAAAATTGCTAAAAACTAATAAATAATACGCAAAAATAATAATAAATAATATGTCAAAATATTAAAATACATTACTATTAAAATTAATACTATAAAATTAATTAATAATACGCAAAAAAATTATTGAACAATATGTCAAAATTTTAAAATACATAACTATAACTAACATAAATAAAAAAATAAAGGCGAAAATATTAGAAAATAAATTGCTAAAAACTAATAAATAATACGCAAAAATAATAATGAATAATATGTCAAAATATTAAAATATATTACTATAAAATATTAAAAAAATGCGCCGAAGACAGTAATAAAAAATACGAAAAAATGTTAGTAAATAATATACAAATATATTAATAAATAATATGTCAAGAAAGTAATAAAAAATACGCAAAAATATTAATAAAAAACCATAGTAAATTGTGCAAAAGTAATACAACATAATATTTAAAAATATCAAAAAAAAATTCGCCAAAACATAAAGAAATTACCCCAAAAATAGTAACTAAAAATACGCAAAAATATAAATAAAAAGGCCAAAATATTAAAACAATGCAAAAATAGTAAAACAAATCGCAAATGATAATACATAATACACCAAAATAAAACAATTTATAGTATATTAGTATATAACTTGCTATGGATAAATAAATTAAACCCAAAATATTAACACAAAATATGTCAAAATATTACAACATAAAACGTCAATAGCTTTATAAAAAATATGCAAAAATAGTATAAAATACATAAAAATGTTAGTAATATGTTAAAATATAAAAAATTATGTCAAAACATTCATAAAAATGCTAAAACATAGATGTAGGATCAAAACTATTAAAAAATAGTATGCAAAAAAATTATAAAAAATAAGCAAAAATATAAAAAAATTAAAATATTTAACAAAATCATGTAAAAATATTAATAAATAATATTTCAAAATATAAAATAATAATTCTCTAAAAATTAAATAAAACATTACGCTAAAAATAGTAATAAAAAATGGGAAATATATAGATAAAAAGAAACTTAAAATATTAAAAAAAAATGCAAAAGTAGTAATAACAAATTCGCAAAAAATGATGAATAAAACATCAAAAAATAAAAATATAATAAAGGGAAACATATGAGTAAACAAATTGCTAAATAAATACACAATACGCAACAAAATAAATAAAGAATATGTCAAATTATTAAAATATAATACGCCAAAATATTAACAAAAAATACACAAAAAATAGAAATAAAAAATACGCAAAAATGTTTGTAAATAATGTGCAAAAATATAAAAAAATTATATAAAATTTTTAAATAATAATTTGACAAAACATCAATTAAAATAATGCCCAAATGGTAATAAAAATACGCAAAGATATTAATAAAAAAACAGGCCAAATATTAAAAAATAATATGCAAAATAGTAATAAAATATTCGCAAAAAAATGAGATATAATACATCAAAAATAAATAAATAAATAAAATGCAAAAATAGTAGAAAATTAAATGCTAAAAACAAATAATGATACCCGAAAGTATCAATAAATAATATGTCAAAATATAAGAATATAAAACGTAAAAATATTAATAAAAAATATGCAAAAAATAGTTAATAAATACGCAAAAATGTTAGTAAATAATATGCAAAAAATGAGGTATAATACATCAAAATAATAAAAATAAAAAAATGCGAAAATATATAGAAAATTAATTGCTAAAAACAAATAAATGATACTCGAAAGTATCAATAAATAAGATGTCAAAAAATAAGAATTTAAAACGCCAAAACATTAATAAAAAATATGCAAAAAGTAGTTAATAAATACGCAAAAATGTTAGTAAATAATATGCAAAAAATGAGATATAATACATCAAAAAAAAATAATTAAATAAAATGCTAAAATATTAAAAAATTAAATGCTAAAATCAAATAAATGATACCCAAAAGACTGTACGAAATGCCGACAAATATGTAGACACCTTGCAACAGCTTGCCGAATCCAGCAACGTGGACGGGGAGACGTCAAAGGCAGACAAGTCCACGGATAAGGCGGAATCAAAAGAATAGCGACGCTGTTTTTCCTTAAAATTTTATTTATCTTTATTTTTATTTATTTGAACTGTATATTGATTGTTTAGATGTTGTATGTAACTTGAAATTATACCCAAAAGTATCAATAAATAATATGTCAAAATATAAAAATATAAAACGCCAAAACATTAATAAAAGTATGCAAAAAATATAAAAAAAAACTCCAACATGTTAGTAAATAAAACGCAAAAAATGAGAATTAATACACTAACATAAACAAATAAATAAAAGGCGAAAATATTAGAAAATAAATTGCTAAAAATTAATAAATAATACGCGAAAAATTAATGAACAAGATGTCAAAATATTAAAATACCTTACTGTAAATAACAAAAAAAATAAAAAAGGGGAAAATATTAGAAAAAAATTGCTTAAAATTAATAAACAATACGCAAAAATATATATGAATAAAATGTCAAAATATTAAAATACATTAGTATTTAATATTAATAAAAAATGCTCCGAAGATAGTAATAAAAAATGCGAAAAAATGTTAGTAAATAATATGCATAAATATTAATAAATAATATGCCAAGAAAGTAAAACCAAATACGCAAAAATATTATTATAAAATCTTTAATTTTTTTAATATATAAATAAATTAATATATTAAGTAAATTATGCAAAAATATTACTAGATAATATTTAAAAAAATATAAAATTTTAATTCGCCAAAAAATAAAGAAATTACCTTAAAAATAGTAATAAAAAATACGCAAAAGGTTTTAAAAAAGCCAAAATATTAAAAAAACTTGCTAAAATAGTAAAACAAATCGCAAAAATTAAAAAATAATACACCAAAATAAAAAAATTCTAGTATATTAGTATATAACTTGCTAAAAATAAAATTAATTAAACCAAAATATTAACAAATAATATGTCAAAATATTACAACATAAAACTTCAAAACCTTAATATAAAATATGCCAAAAATAGTACAAAATACCGAAAAATGTTAGTAATATGCCAAAATATAAAAAAATTATGCAAACACATTTATAAAGAAATGTTAAAACATAAATGTAGAATCCAAACTATTAAAAAAATATGCAAAAAAGTCAATATAAGCATAAATATAAAAAAAATCCAAAATATTAAACAAAATGTTGCAAAAATATTATTAAATAATATGTCAAAATATGTATAATAATTCGCCAAAAATTAAATAAAACATTACGCTAAAAAATGAAATAAACAATGGGCGAAAATATAAATAAAGAGCCAAAATATTTAAAAAATATACAAAAAAGTAATAACGAATTCGCAAAAAATGATGAATAAAACACCAAAATATAAAAATATAATACAGGATAAAATATAAGTAAACAAATTGCAAAAAAATACACAATACGCAACAAAATAAATAATATGTCAATATCTTAAAATATAATACGCCAAAATATTAACTAAAAATACACTAAAAATAGTAACAAGAAATACGCAAAAATGTTAGTACATAATGTGCAAAAATATTCATAAATTATATGAAAAAAAGCATAAAAAATAAGCAAAAATATTAATAAATAAGAAGACAAAATATTAAACTAACTTATGCAAAAATATTGCATGATTTTATTTCAAAACATTAAATAATAATTCGCCAAAGATAAATAAAAATTACCCAAAAATAGTTATTTAAAGAACCCAACAAAATAATAATAAATAGTATGTCAAAATATTAAATATAAAACGCAGGAATTTTAAAAAAAAATTTGCCAGAAATATTAATAGAAAATACGAAAAATATTGATAAAAAAGTTTAAGTATTAAGCAAAATTATGCAAAAATATTACTAAATAATATAAAAATTTTAAATTATAATTCGATAAAACATTAATTAAAAAAACGCAAAATGGTAATAAAAAATACGCAAAAATATTAATAAAAATCAGGCAAAATATTAAAAAATAATATGCAAAATAGTAATAAAAAATTCGCAAAAAAATGAGATATAATACATCAAAATAAAAAAATGCGAAAATTTTAGAAAATTAATTGCTAAAAACAAATAAATGATACCCGAAAGGATCAATAAATAATATGCCAAAATATAAGAATATAAAACGCCAAAACATTAATAATAAAATATGCTTAAAAATAGTTAAAAAATACTCAAAAATGTTAGTAAATAATACGGAAAAAAATGATAATTAATACACTAACATAAGAATATAAATAAAGGCGAAAATATTAGAACATAAATTGCTAAAAATTTATTAATAATACGCAAAAAAATAATGAACAATGTGTCAAAATATTAAAATACATTACTATAACTAACATAAATAAAAAATAAAGGCGAAAATATTAGAAAATAAATTGCTAAAAACTAATAAATAATACGCAAAAATAATAATGAATAATATGTTAAAATATTAAAATATATTACTATAAAATATTAAATAAAAAATGCGTCGAAGAAAGTAATAAAAAATACGAAAAAATGTTAGTAAATAATATACAAATATATAAATAAATAATATGGCAAGAAAGTAATAAAAAATACGCAAAAATATTAATAAAAAACCACAGTAAATTATGCAAAAATATTACTAGATAATATTTCAAAATATTAAAAAAATTCGTTTAAAAAATAAAGAAATTACCCCAAAAATAGTAACAAAAAATAAGCAAAAATATAAATAAAAAAAGCTAAAATATATAAAAAAGCATAAAAAAAATAGATAAACAAATCGCAAAAAATAATAAATAATACACCAAAATAAAAAATTTATAGTATATTAGTATATAACTTGCTATAGATCAATAAATTAAACCCAAAATATTAACACATAATAAGTCAAAATATTACAACATATAACCCAAAACCTTTATAAAAAATATGCAAAAAATAGTACAAAATACACAAAAATGTTAGTAATATGCAAAATATAAAACAATAATGCAAGTACATTCATAAAAAATGTTAAAACATAAATGTAGGATCCAAACTATTAAAAAATAATATGCAAAAAAGTAATAAAAAATAAGCAAAAATATAAAAAATAAAAATCCAAAATATTTAACAAAATCATGTAAAAATATTAATAAATAATATGTCAAAATATAAAATAATAATTCGCCAAAAATTAAATAAAACATTACGCTAAAATTAGTAATAAAAAATGGGCAAATATTTAGATAAAAAAGAGCCAAAATATTTAAAAAATATGCAAAAATAGTAATAACAAATTCGCAAAAAATGATGAATAAAACACTAAAATATAAAAATATAATAAAGATCAAAATATTAGTAAACAAATTGCTAAAAAATACACAATACGCAACAAAATAAATGAATAATATGTCAAAATATTAAAATATAATACGCCAAAATATTAACAAAAAATACACTAAAAATAGTAATAAAAAATACGCAAAAATGTTAGTAAATAATGTGTAAAAATAATAATAAATAATATAAAAATTTTAAATAATAATTTGACAAAACATCAATTAAAATAATGCCCAAATGGTAATAAAAATACGCAAAGATATTAATAAAAAAACAGGCCAAATATTAAAAAATAATATGCAAAATAGTAATAAAATATTCGCAAAAAAATGAGATATAATACGTCAAAATAAAAAAATTACACAATTACAATGGAGCAAACGAATGCAAGCAAAACTATTTCAAGTACATCCAACCGAGTAATGTCTACTTCTTCACGTTGCTGTTCCTGTAACAGTAAAAACTCAATATGTCGAAGTTGCATCTGTGCTAAAGCTGGTCGTACTTGCGTGGATTGTTATGCTCAAAACTATGAAAACGGTTATTCTAAAGAAATAAACCGATCACGATCTGAAGAAAGCCATCTACCTATAAATAGTGAAAATTCCACATTACTGTACAACGACATCTCAACAACTCGTCTTGGAGATTCTGTGTTGCAATTCAATCCTTCTCTTGCTGCTAGCGCTATACAGATTCCAAACCGTGTATTACCATCCTTGTCACCTATTATCACACAAGGGGAGTTTGTTTCACTAGATTTTAAGTGTACCGCTTCGGTTGTCCGATATATTCTTCCGTAAAAGTGCCATGCCAAGTTTCCAGGGAATTTTTCACACGAGATTTTCTGTGTGGGTTATGTTCCGCTAAGTTATTATCCGACTTAAAAGAGTCGTTAGCGAGCGCCAATTCCTCTATTAATGATCTACAAACAAGAATAGAATCTTTCAATCTCACTTATTCGCCTTCCGTGCCAACTTCTAATCCAGAGTTCTCAATACCTCGTCAAACTTTCGCATTTATTATCCGCCAAGAAGTGACTCGCTCAGTACTCGCAACATCTCAATTCGATGGTTAATCAACATCTCCCCTAACAATAATTCAAGCATGTGATAGGCAACAACGGCGCTAGTCAAACGTAATAATACGCGGACTACATAATTCATCAGACGATCTTGCTTTAGTATCGGATCTTATCGCATCGTTGAAGGTGTCTTGTGCATCCACATGTCGTTTGTATTTACGCCGACTCCCTGCAAAACGTCATGATATTCCTCCGTGGATACTTGTTACATCTGATGAAGCAACCACCACGTCAATTCTGAATAATGCCTACAAACTGAGAGAATCGACTCGATTTCACAACGCTTATGTAAGCCCGGATCTCTCACCACCTGAGGTGAAAGCACTAAAATTACTCAGGAAACAATTACACGAAAAACGTTTGGCGGATCCTTCGCATAAATTCATAATTCGCAATAACCGAGTTATTCGTTTGCAAAAAAAATCATTTAATCTCCGCCGAAATTCAACCAAATATATCACCACCCTCATTATGACATCATGATAAATCGCAAACAACAACGAAACGAAAATTGTCTGATTCTCCCTCCTCTTCCTTGGATTGTTTTGCGCCATTTAACTCCAAATCATCCTCCCTAAATTCTCTTTCTAAATACTCACTTAACATCGGTCTCATCAACATTCGTTCCTTACTCCACAAACTTGAACTTGCTCTCGAAGTCTTCCAAAATAACTCACTTCTACTTCTCTGCCTAACCGAATCTTGGCATTCCACAAACGACATATCCATTCGAAGACTCGTATCGCTTAACCTAAGCGTTGCCGAACGTGCTCAACATGGTGATCCAGGAAGAATCAACCATGGTGGTCTACTTTCCTTTTCTTTGACCGCTATATCGTTAGATATTCTAAACTTTCCAGTTGCCCCTACGTCATTCGAGCTGATGTGCTTTAACGCTATACACTTCAGTAGACGAATTTGTTTCGCCCTTATCTATCGACCAGGCTCATCTGCGCTATGTCTTACATTCTTTACCGAACTCTTTGATATGCTCTCTAACCTAAGCATTACATCATCTCCCGTCATTATTCTTGGTGACCTCAACATTCGGCTTGACAGACCATCATGCGCTCACTCGTCACACCTACTCAAGGCATTATCAGACTTTGGCTTCAGATATATCCCTACTGAATCCACTCATATCCAAGGTGGCACCATTGATTGCATCTTTATTCAATCATCGTCTACTTGCAGCATAGTTTCTGTGAAAGATGTGGGCCTATCCGACCATTACATTCTCACCATTAACATTAAAACCAATGATCCTCCACACCCTACTCATCCCCATATATATCGTCCATGGAAACAACTTGATCTAAATAACTTGCGTATAAACCTTCTCTCGTCCCCACTCCTAATTTTTGCCGCCTTTACTAACACTTCACTTGACGACTTAACCAACATGTACAGCACTGAACTTATTGGCATACTCGATATGATTTTGCCGTTCAAACAATGTACGCCTCGCCGTCAGTCAGGAGCGCCCTGGTTCGATAGCGATTGCCAAAGAGCCAAGCGCTCCTTACGACACCTTCACCGAATGCACTCAAGATTCCGTCGTCGTAATATCACCGAGCTATTAAACTCATCTTACTCAGAATACCTCGAATTTCGACGCAAATACCGATATCTTTTGAACTCAAAATGCTCCTCATACTGGCAAAGCAAAACATCTTTGCGTGACTCTTTGCGTGACAATCATCAATACGCGTGGAAATCCATTAATAACCTTTTGGGTAGAAACAAATCCGTTACGTCTATCTCTATCACTTCCAACCAATTCGCATCTAATTTGCAAAGCAAAATAGCTCGAACTTTGACCTCAATCCACGTACCATTATTTTCTAGTTTCTCCTACCTTGCCCAATATCATACTCAACTGTTTCACTTTTCACTTTTATCTATCGACAGCGTATCTGATGCCCTAGCACGATTACCCAATTTAACCTCTCCTCTCGATCCTGTTCCAACATACATTCTAAAGTTACTAAGTGACACCATTAGCCCTTATCTCACAAGTGTCTTCAACATGTCTATCCATTTATCACACTACCCTTCGTCGTTTAAACATGCCATAGTTCGCCCATTATTAAAGAAGCATCATCTTGATCCAAGTTCCGCCTCCTCCTATAGACCAATATCAAACCTTCCGACCATCTCAAAATTTTTCGAGCGTCTCATCCTCAGACAGGTAAGCAACTACATATCATCAAATTCTATGTTTCCACCTTTTCAATCAGCATATCGACCACAACATTCTACTATGACCGCATGCACAAAACTCTCCAATGATCTACTTCTTGCTCTTGACAAACATCTAGTAAGCCTTGTAATTTCACTTGATTTATCCTTCGCCTTTGATGTAGTTGATCGCACTATACTTCTCTCATGTCTCAAACACCGTTACTGCTTCTCGTCTCATGTCATTTCTTGGTTCAAATCTTACCTCTCAAATCGCTCTTATTCACGTAGTCTCCAACTCCAACTCTTCTGCGCCGGTTCCTCTCAGCTGCGGTGTACCACAAGGATCCGTTCTAGGGCCGCTTCTTTTCACCCTTCTTCTTGTTGATTTATCTTCCATCGTGGTCCCTTTCGGCTTTGAAGTTATTCAGTACGCTGACGATATAGTAATCTATGCATCATGCACACTTACATCTGCATCCAACCTCGCTTCTGATGCATCGTCTTGCCTCTCTGCTATTCACGCATATCTTTGTTCAATCCGTATGTTTTTAAACAACGAGAAATCTAACATGATGTGGATAACACCGCGCCACTCTTACACCCTCGATTTTCCAGTATGCATACACAATTTCCGTCTACCAGAATTGACTATCATGACAATCCTCAGTGTCCCTTTTGACAATAATCTCTCGTTTCTGCCTTTTATTCGTAGCAAGATCAGTTACTGCTCCCTCATCCTCCGTGACATTCGAAGTGTCCGTAGAAACCTCGACGTCAAATCGACAGCTATTTTAATCTCCAGCCTTTTCATGCCTCGTCTAGAATATTGTTTAGGTCTTCTCGTAAACTGTCCAGCATATCAATTTCACTATCTACAAAGGATTCTGCACTTGGCTGCCAGGGTCATCTTCCGCCTTCGTAAGTACGACCACATCTCCAACACCCTCCGCATCCTTAACTGGCTCGACATTCCGAGCCGCATAACCTCTCAAATTCTCACACTTGCATGGTAAATCAAATTCCGGCACAACCCTCCTTATCTATATCTTCCTGATAGCGCATCCAATATGACGACTGGTCTCTCCCTAAGAAGTCATCGCTCCTACTCGCTTTTCGTCCCCCGCCACAACGGTAATCACGGATATCGTGCGTTCACCATCGCTGCACCACGCCTTTGGAACAAACATCCTCGAGACACAAAATCATTGACGACGCTTAAACACTTCAAAACTTCCTTGATCGCCATACTTCTTGCAAACGAACTAAAATAACACTTTCAGCCGCAATCAATTCAATAACTCTACATACAAGTTCAAACACTCATCGGACGTAAACTTGTCTTTTTTTAATTTTTATAGTGGGCCTGTAAATGGTTCTATTTTACCATAAGGCCACTCTAAATAAATTCTATTCTATTCTATGTCAAAATATAAGAATATAAAACGCCAAAATATTAATAAAAAATATGCAAAAAATAGTTAATAAATACCCAAAAATGTTAGTAAATAATATGCAAAAAATGAGATATAATACATCTAAATAAAAAAATAAAATGCTAAAATATAAAAAAAATAAATGCTAAAAACAAATAAATGATACCCTAAAGTATCAATAAATAATATGTCAAAATATAAAAATATAAAACGCCAAAAAATTAATAAAAGTATGCAAAAACTATTTAATAAAAACTCAAACATGTTAGTAAATAATACGCAAAAAATAAGAATTAATACACTAACATAAACAAAAAAATAAAAGGCAAAATATTAGAAAAAAAAATTGCTAAAAATTAATAAATAATACGCAAAAAGATTAATTAACAATATGTCAAAATATTAAAATACATTACTATAACTAACATAAAAAATAAATAAATGGCGTAAATATGAGAAAATAAATTGCGTAAAATTTATAAATAATAGCAAAAATAATTATGAATAATATGTCAAGATATTAAAATACATTACTATTAAATATTAATAAAAAATGCGCCGAAGATAGTAATAAAAAATGCGAAAAAATGTTAGCAAATAATATGCATTATATTAATAAGTAATATGCCAAGAAAGTAAAAAAATACGCAAAAATATTAATAAAAAATCACAGTATTTAAGTAAATTATGCAAAAATATTACTAGATAATATTTCAAAATATAAAATAATAATTCGCCAAAAAAATAAAGAAATTACCCCAAAAATAGTAATAAAAACTACGCAAAATTATTTAAAAAAGCCAAAATATTAAAAAAAAAACTTGCAAAAATAGTAAAAAAAAATCGCAAAAAAATAAATAATACACCAAAATAAACAAAATTCCAGAGTTTTAGTATATAACTTGCTAAAAATAAATAAATTAATCTCAATATATTTACAACTAATATGTCAAAATATTACAACATAAAACTCCAAAACCTTAAGAAAAGATATGCCAAAAACAGTACAAAATACCCAAATATGTTAGTTATATGCAAAATATAAAAAAATTATGAAAAAACATTAATAAAAAATGTTAAAACATAGAGGTAGGATCCAAACTATTTATAAATGATATGCAAAAAAGTAATAAAAATAAGCAAAAATATAAAAAATAAAAATCCAAAATATTTAACAAAATCATGTAAAAATATTAATAAATAATATGTCAAAATATAAAATAATAATTCGCCAAAAATTAAATAAAACATTACGCTAAAAAATGTAATAAACAATGGGCGAAAATATAAATAAAGAGCCAAAATATTTAAAAAATATGCAAAAATAGTAAAAACAAATTCGCAAAAAATGATGAATAAAACACCAAAATATAAAAATATAACAAAGGCCAAAATATAAGTAAACAAATTGCTAAAAAAAACAAAAATACGCAACAAAATTTAAAAAAAATTATGTCAAAATACTAAAATATAATATGCCAAAATATTAACAAATATACACTAAAAATAGTAACAAAAAATACGCAAAAATGTTAGTAAATAATGTGCAAAAATATTAAAAAATAATATGAAAAAAAGAATAAAAATTAAGCAAAAATATTAATAAATAAGAAGACAAAATATTAAACTAAATTGTGCAAAAATATTGCATGATTTTTTGTCAAAATATTAAATACTAATTCGCCAAATGTAAATAAAATATTACCAAAAAATACTTATTAAAAATACGCAAAAATATTAATAAATTGTATGTCAAAATATTAAATATAATACGCCAGAATATTAAATAAAAAACGCCAGAAATATTAAAAAAATAACAAAAAATATTGATAAAAAGCTTAACCATTTAGCAAAATTATGCAAAAATATTACTAAATAATGTAAAAATTTTAAATAATAATTCAATAAAACATACACTAAAATAACGACAAAATGGTAATAAAAAATACGTAAAAATATTAATAAAAAACAGGCAAAATATTAAAAAATAATATGCAAAATAGTAATAAACAATTCGCAAAAAATAAGATATAATACGTCAAAATAAAAAATGCTAAAATATTAGAAAATTTATTGCTAAAAACAAATAAATGATACCCGAAAGTATCAATTAATGATATGTCAAAATAAAAGTATATAAAACGCCAAAATATTAATAAAAAATATGCAAAAAACAGTTAATAAATACGCAAAAATGTTAGTAAATAATATGCGAAAAAAAATTAATAAATAATATGCAAATATACTACAAAAAATGTAAAAAGTAAACGATACATATGTTAAAATGTAATAAAAATATACAGAAAAGTAATAGAAAATACACAAAAATATTGATAATAAATGGTAAAATATTAAACGTAAGAATATTAGACGCAAAAATATTATACGCAAAAATATTATACAAAAATATTAATATATAATATTTCAAAATATAAAATAATAATTCGCCAAAATATTTATAAAAATTATGTCAATAATAGTAAATACGCAATAATAAAACACGCAAAAATATAAATAAAAAGACAAAATATAAAAAAATAATATGCAATAATAGGAAAAAAATTCGCAAAAAAATGATAATTAATACACTAACATAAACAAAAAAAGGCATATGAATAAATAATAAAATATACATAACATAAAAAATCACTAAATAAATAAACAAATATTAGAAAATAAATTGCTAAAAATTAATAAATAATACGCAAAAAGATTAATTAACAATATGTCAAAATATTAAAATACATTACTATAACTAACATAAAAAAATAAATAAATGGCGTAAATATGAGAAAATAAATTGCGTAAAATTTATAAATAATAGCAAAAATAATTATGAATAATATGTCAAAATATTAAAATACATTACTATTAAATATTAATAAAAAATGCGCCGAAGATAGTAATAAAAAATGCGAAAAAATGTTAGTAAATAATATGCATAAATATTAATAAATAATATTTCAAGAAAGTAAAAAAATACGCAAAAATATTAATAAAAAATCACAGTATTTAAGTAAATTATGCAAAAATATTACTAGATAATATTTCAAAATATAAAATAATAATTCGCCAAAAAATAAAGAAATTACCCCAAAAATAGTAATAAAAACTACGCAAAATTATTTAAAACAAGCCAAAATATTAAAAAAAACTTGCAAAAATAGTAAAACAAATCAAAAAAAATAAATAATACACCAAAATAAAAAAATTCCAGAATATTAGTATATAACTTGCTAAAAATAAATAAATTAATCCCAATATATTAACAACTAATATGTCAAAATATTACAACATAAAACTCCAAAACCTTAATAAAAGATATGCCACAAACAGTACAAAATACCCAAATATGTTAGTAATATGCAAAATATAAAACATTATAAAAAACATTCAAAAAAATGTTAAAACATAGAGGTAGGATCCAAACTATTTATAAATGATATGCAAAAAAGTAATAAAAATAAGCAAAAATATAAAAAATAAAAATCCAAAATATTAAACAAAATGTTGCAAAAATATTATTAAATAATATGTCAAAATATGTATAATAATTCGCCAAAAATTAAATAAAACATTACGCTAAAAAATGTAATAAAAAATGGGCGAAAATATAAATAAAGAGCCAAAATATTTAAAAAATATGCAAAAATAGTAATAACAAATTCGCAAAAAATGATGAATAAAACACCAAAATATAAAAATATAACAAAGGCCAAAATATAAGTAAACAAATTGCTAAAAAATAAACAATACGCAACAAAATTTAAAAAATAATATGTCAAAATACTAAAATATAATACGCCAAAATATTAACAGAAAATACACTAAAAATAGTAACAAAAAATACGCAAAAATGTTAGTAAATAATGAGCAAAAATATTAATAAATAATATGAAAAAAAGCATAAAAAAAGCAAAAATATTAATAAATAAGAAGACAAAATATTAAACTAAATTATGCAAAAATATTGCATGATTTTATGTCAAAATATTAAATAATAATTCGCCAAAAGTAAATAAAATATTACCCAAAAATACTTATTAAAAATACGCAAAAATATTAATAAATAGTATGTCAAAATATTAAATATAATACGCCAGAATATAAAATAAAAATACGCCAGAAATATTAATAGAAAATACGAAAAATATTGATAAAAAAGCTTAACTATTAAGCAAAATTATGCAAAAATATTACTAAATAATATAAAAATTTTAAATAATAATTCGATAAAACATTAACTAAAAAACGACAAAATGGTAATAAAAAATACGCAAAAATATTAATAAAAAAACAGGCAAAGTATTAAAAAATAATATGCAAAATAGTAATAAACAATTCGCAAAAAATGAGATATAATACGTCAAAATAAAAAAATGCTAAAATATTAGAAAATTAATTGCTACAAACAAATAAATGATACCGAAAAAATCTTAGTAAATAAAAAATGCGAAAAAATGTTAGTAAATAATATGCATTATATTAAACAGTAATATGCCAAGAAAGTAAAAAAATACGCAAAAATATAATTAAAAAATCACAGTATTTTAATAAATTATGCAAAAATATTACTAGATAATATTTCAAAATATAAAATAATAATTCGCCAAAAAAATAAAAATATTACCCCAAAAATAGTAATAAAAACTACGCAAAATTATTTTAAAAAAGCGAAAATATTAAAAAAAACATGCAAAAATAGGAAAACAAATCGCAAAAAAATAATAAATAATACACCAAAATAAGAAAATTCCAGAATATTAGTATATAACTTGCTAAAAATAAATAAATTAATCCCAATATATTAACAACTAATATGTCAAAATATTACAACATAAAACTCCAAAACCTTAATAAAAGATATGCCAAAAACAGTACAAAATACCAAATATGTTAGTAATATGCAAAATATAAAAAAATTATGAAAAAACATTCATAAAAAATGTTAAAACATAGAGGTAGGATCCAAACTATTTATAAATGATATGCAAAAAAGTAATAAAAATAAGCAAAAATATAAAAAATAAAAATCCAAAATATTAAACAAAATGTTGCAAAAATATTATTAAATAATATGTCAAAATATGTATAATAATTCGCCAAAAATTAAATAAAACATTACGCTAAAAAATGTAATAAAAAATGGGCGAAAATATAAATAAAGAGCCAAAATATTTAAAAAATATGCAAAAATAGTAATAACAAATTCGCAAAAAATGATGAATAAAACACCAAAATATAAAAATATAACAAAGGCCAAAATATAAGTAAACAAATTGCTAAAAAATAAACAATACGCAACAAAATTTAAAAAATAATATGTCAAAATACTAAAATATAATACGCCAAAATATTAACAGAAAATACACTAAAAATAGTAACAAAAAATACGCAAAAATGTTAGTAAATAATGTGCAAAAATATAAATAAATAATATGAAAAAAAGAATAAAAAAAGCAAAAATATTAATAAATAAGAAGACAAAATATTAAACTAAATTATGCAAAAATATTGCATGATTTTATGTCAAAATATTAAATAATAATTCGCCAAAAGTAAATAAAATATTACCCAAAAATACTTATTAAAAATACGCAAAAATATTAATAAATAGTATGTCAAAATATTAAATATAATACGCCAGAATATAAAATAAAAATACGCCAGAAATATTAATAGAAAATACGAAAAATATTGATAAAAAAGCTTATCTATTTAGCAAAATTATGCAAAAATATTACTAAATAATATAAAAATTTTAAATAATAATTCGATAAAACATTAACTAAAAACGCGACAAAATGGTAACAAAAATACGCAAAAATATTAATTATCTAGTAATATTTTTGCATAATTTACTGTGATTTTTTAATTATATTTTTGCGTATTTTTTTACTTTCTTGGCATAATACTTATTAATATAATGATATTATTTACTAACATTTTTTCGCATTTTTTATTTACTAACATTTTTTCGGTATCATTTTTTTGTTTTTAGCAATTAATTTTTTAATATTTTAGCATTTTTTTATTTTGACGTATTTTTTTTCATTTTTTGCGAATTGTTTACTACTATTTTGCAAATTATTTTTTAATACTTTGCCTTTTTTTATTAATATTTTTGCGTTTTTTTATTACCATTTTGTCGTGATTATTGTTAACGTTTTATCGAATTATTATTTAAAATTTTAATATTATTTAGTAATATTTTTGAATAATTCTGCTTAATAGTTAAGCTTTTTTATCAATATTTTTCGTATTTTCTATTAATATTTCTGGCGTATTTTTATTTAATATTCTGGCGTATTATATTTAATATTTTGACATACTATTTATTAATATTTTTGCGTATTTTTAATAAGTATTTTTGGGTAATATTTAATTTACTTTTGGCCAATTATTATTTAATATTTTGACACAAAATCATGCAATATTTTTGCACAATTTAGTTTAATATTTTGTCTTATTATTTATTAATATTTTTGCTTTTTTATGCTTTTTTTCATATTATTTATTAATATTTTTGCTCATTATTTACTAACATTTTTGCGTATTTTTTGTTACTATTTTTAGTGTATTTTCTGTTAATATTTTGGCGTATTATATTTTAGTATTTTGACATATTATTTTTTAAATTTTGTTGCGTATTTTTGTTTTTTTTAGCAATTTGTTTACTTATATTTTGGCCTTTGTTATATTTTTATATTTTTGTGTATTATTCATCATTTTTTGCGAATTTGTTATTACTATTTTTGCATATTTTTTAAATATTTTGGCTCTTTATTTATATTTTCGCCCATTTTTTATTACATTTTTTAGAGTTATATTTTATTTAATTTTTGGCGAATTATTATACATATTTTGACATATTATTTATTAATATTTTTGCAACATTTTGTTTTATGTTTTGGATTTTAATTTTTTTTATATTTTTGCCTTTTTTTATTATTTTTTTGCATATCATTTTTAAATAGTTTGGATCCTACCTCTATGTTTTAACATTTTTTATGAATGTTTTTTTATAATTTTTTTATATTTTGCATATTACTAACATATTTAGGTATTTTGTACTGTTTTTGGCATATCTTTTATTAAGGTTTTGGAGTTTTATTTTGTAATATTTTGACATATTAGTTGTTAATATATTGGGATTAATTTATTTATTTTTAGCAAGTTATATACTAATATTCTGGAATTTTTTTATTTTGGTGTATTATTTATTTTTTTTGCGATTTGTTTTACTATTTTTGCAAGTTTTTTTTAGTATTTTTGCTTTTTTTAAATAATTTTGCGTAGATTTTATTACTTTTTTTTACGGTAATTTGTTTATTTTTTTGGCGAATTATTATTTTATATTTTGAAATATTATCTAGTAATATTTTTGCATAATTTACTTAAATACTGTGATTTTTTATAAATATTTTGCGTATTTTTTTACTTTCTTTAAATATTATTTATTAATATTTATGCATATTATTTACCAACATTTTTTCGCATTTTTTTACTATCTACGGCGCGTTTTTTATTAATATTTAAACGCATATGTTTTTAATATTTTGACATATTATTCATAATTATTTTTGCTATTATTTATTTATTTTACGCATTTTTTTCTCATATTTACGCCATTTATTTATTTTTTATGTTAGTTATAGTAATGAATTTTAATATTTTGACATATTGTTAATTAAGTTTTTTGCGTATTATTAATTAATTTTTAGCAATTTTTTTTCTAATATTTGTTTATTTATTTAGTGTATTTTTTATTTATGTATTTTTTTATTATTTAGTCATATGCCTTTTGGTATTTGTTTATGTTAGTGTATTAATTATCATTTTTTGCGAATTTTTTGTCCTATTATTGCATATTATTTTTTTTATATTTTGTCTTTTTTTTATATTGTTGCGTATTTTTTATTATTGCGTATTTACTATTATTGACAATTTTTATAAATATTTTGGCGAATTATTATTTTATATTTTGAAATATTATATATTAATATTTTTGTATAATATTTTTGCGTATAATATTTTTGCGTCTAATATTCTTACGTTTAATATTTTAGCATTTTGTTTCAATATTTTCGAGTATTTTTTATTACTTTTCTGTATATATTTTATTTACATTTTAACATATGTATCGTTTACTTTTTACATTTTTTGTAGTATATTTGCATATTATTTATTAATTTTTTTCGCATATTATTTACTAACATTTTTGCGTATTTATTAACTGTTTTTTGCATATTTTTAATTAATATTTTGGCGTTTTATATTCTTATATTTTGGCATATTATTTATTGATCCTTTCGGGTATCATTTATTTGTTTTTAGCAATTACTTTTCTAATATTTTCGCATTTTCTTTTGACGTATTATATCTCATTTTTTGCGAATTTTTTATTACTATTTTGCATATTATTTTTTAATACTTTGCCTGTTTTTTTATTAATATTTTTGCGTTTTTTTATTACCATTTTGTCGTTATTTTAGTTAATGTTTTATCGAATTATTATTTAAAATTTTTATATTATTTAGTAATATTTTTGCATAATTTTGCTTAATACTTAAGCTCTTTTATCAATATTTTTCGTATTTTCTATTAATATTTCTGGCAAATTTTTTTTTTAAATTCTGGCGTATAATATTTAATATTTTGACATACTATTTATTAATATTTTTGCGTATTTTTAATAAGTATTTTTGGGTATTTTTTTTACTTTTGGCGAATCATTATTTAATATTTTGACAAAAATTCATGCAATATTTTTGCATAATTTAGTTTAATATTTTGTCTTCTTATTTATTAATATTTTTGCTATTTTTATGCTTTTTTTTCATATTATTTATTTATATTTTTGCACATTATTTACTAACATTTTTGCGTATTTTTTGTTACTATTTGTAGTGTATTTTTTGTTATTTTTTTAGCTTATTATATATTAGTATTTTGACATATTATTTTTTAAATTTTGTTGCGTATTGTTTATTTTTTAGCAATTTGTTTACTTATATTTTGGCCTTTGTTATATTTTTATATTTTGGTGTTTTATTCATTATTTTTTGCGAATTTGTTATTACTATTTTTGCATATTTTTTAAATATTTTGGCTCTTTATTTATATTTTTGCCCATTTTTTATTACATTTTTTAGCGTAATGTTTTATTTAATTTTTGGCGAATTATTATACATATTTTGACATATTATTTAATAATATTTTTGCAACATTTTGTTTAATATTTTAGATTTTTATTTTTTATATTTTTGCTTATTTTTATTACTTTTTTGCATATCATTTAAAAATAGTTGTGATCCTACCTCTATGTTTTAACATTTTTTATGAATGTTTTTTCATAATTTTTTTTATATTTTGCATATTGCTAACATATTTATGTATTTTGTACTGTTTTTGGCATATCCTTTATTAAGGTTTTGGAGTTTTATTTTGTAATATTTTGACATATTAGTTGTTAATATATTGGGATTAATTTATTTATTTTTAGCAAGTTATATACTAATATTCTGGAATTTTCTTATTTTGGTGTATTATTTATTATTTTTTTGCGATTTGTTTTCCTATTTTTGCAAGTTTTTTTAATATTTTCGCTTTTTTTAAATAATTGTTTAATAATTTTTTATTACGTATTTACTATTATTGACAATTTTCATAAATATTTTGGCGAATTATTATTTTATATTTTGAAATATTATATATTAATATTTTTGTAAAATATTTTGGCAATAAATATTTTTGCGTCTAATATTCTTACGTTTTATCTTTTAGGATTTTTTATCAATATTTTTGTGTATTTTTTATTACTTTTCTGTATATTTTTTATTTACATTTTAACATATGTATCGTTTACTTTTTACATTTTTTGTAGTATATATGCATATTATTTATTAATTTTTTTCGCATATTATTTACTAACATTTTTGCTTATTTATTAACTGTTTTTTGCATATTTTTTATGAATATTTCGAGTTTTATATACTTTTATTTTGACATATCATAAATTGATACTTTCGGGTATCATTTATTGGTTTTAAGCAAGTAATTTTCTAATATTTTTGCATTTTTTTATTTTGACGTATTATATCTGATTTTTTGCGAATTTTTTATTACTATTTTGCATATTATTTTTTAATACTTTGCCTGTTTTTTTATTAATATTTTCGCGTTTTTTTTCATTATTATTTTGTCGTTATTTTAGTTAATGTTTTATCGAATTATTATTTAAAATTTTTATATTATTTAGTAATATTTTAGCATAATTTTGCTTAATAGTTAAGCTTTTTTATCAATATTTTTGGTTATTTTTTATTAATATTTCTGTCGTATTTTTATTTAATATTTTGGCGTATTATATTTAATAATTTGACATACTATTTATTAATATTTTTGCGTATTTTTAATAAGTATTTCTGGGTAATATTTTATTTACTTTTGGCGAATTATTATTTAATATTTTGACATAAAATCATGCAATATTTTTGCATAATTTATTTTAATATTTTGTCTTCTTTTTTATTAATATTTTTCTTTTTTTATGCTTTTTTTTCATATTATTTATTAATATTTTTGCTCATTATTTATTAACATTTTTGCGTATTTTTTGTTACTATTTTTAGTGTATTTTTTGTTAATATTTTAGGTTATTATATAATAGTATTTTGACATATTATTTTTTAAATTTTGTTGCGTATTGTTTATTTTTTAGCAATTTGTTTACTTATATTTTGGCCTTTGTTATATTTTTATATTTTGGTGTTTATTCATTATTTTTTGCGATTTTGTTATTACTATTTTTGCATATTTTTTAAATATTTTGGCTCTTTATTTATATTTTCGCCCATTTTTTATTACATTTTTTTAGCGTAATGTTTTATTTAATTTTTGGCGAATTATTATACATGTTTTGACATATTATTTAATAATATTTTTGCAACATTTTGTTTAATATTTTTGATTTTTTTTTATATTTTTGCTAATTTTTATTATTTTTTTTGCATATCATTTATAAATAGTTTTGATCCTACATCTATGTTTTAACATTTTTGATGAATGTTTTTTATAATGTTTTTTATTTTGCATATTACTAACATATTTAGGTAATTCGTACTGTTTTTGGCATATCTTTTATTAAGGTTTTGGAATTTTATGTTGTAATATTTTGACATATTAGTTGTTAATATATTGGGATTAATTTATTTATTTTTAGCAAGTTGTATATTAATATTCTGGAATTTTCTTATTTTGGTGTATTATTTATTATTTTTTTGCGATTTGTTTTCCTATTTTTGCAAGTTTTTTTTTAATATTTTCGCTTTTTTAAAAAAATTTTGCGTAGTTTTTATTACTATTTTTGGAGTAATTTCTTTATTTTTTTGGCGAAATATTATTTTATATTTTGAAATATTATCTAGTAATATTTTTGCATAATTTACTTAAATACTGTGATTTTTTAATTGTATTTTGGCGTATTTTTTTACTTTCTTGGCATATTACTTATTAATATAATGCATATTATTAAAACGCAAAAATATTAATAAAAAAACAGGCAAAGTATTAAAAAATAATATGCAAAATAGTAATAAACAATTCGCAAAAAATGAGATATAATACGTCAAAATAAAAAAATGCTTAAATATTAGAAAATTACTTGCTAAAAACCAAAAAAATGATACCCGAAAGTATCAATTAATGATATGTCAAAATAAAAGTATATAAAACGCCAAAATATTAATAAAAATATGCAAAAAACAGTTAATAAATACGCAAAAATGTTAGTAAATAATATGCGAAAAAAATTAATAAATAATATGCAAATATACCACAAAAAATGTAAAAAGTATTCGATACATATGTTAAAATGTAAATAAAAAATATACAGAAAAGTAATAAAAAATACACAAAAATATTGATAAAAAATGCTAAAATATTAAACGTAAGAATATTAGACGCAAAAATATTATACGCAAAAATATTATACAAAAATATTAATATATAATATTTCAAAATATAAAATAATAATTCGCCAAAATATTTATAAAAATTGTCAATAATAGTAAATACGCAATAATAAAAAATACGCAACAATATAAAAAAAAGACAAAATATAAAAAAATAATATGCAAAAATAGGAATAAAAAATTCGCAAAAAATGATAATTAATACACTAACATAAACAAATAAATAAAAGGCATATGAATAAATAATAAAAAAATACATAAATAAAAAATACACTAAATAAATAAACAAATATTAGAAAATAAATTGCTAAAAATTAATAAATAATACGCAAAAAGATTAATTAACAATATGTCAAAATATTAAAATACATTACTATAACTAACATAAAAAATAAATAAATGGCGTAAATATGAGAAAAAAAATGCGTAAAATAAATAAATAATAGCAAAAATAATTATGAATAATATGTCAAAATATTAAAATACATTACTATTAAATATTAATAAAAAATGCGCCGAAGATAGTAATAAAAAATGCGAAAAAATGTTAGTAAATAATATGCATAAATATTAATAAATAATATTTCAAGAAAGTAAAAAAATACGCAAAAATATTAATAAAAAATCACAGTATTTAAGTAAATTATGCAAAAATATTACTAGATAATATTTCAAAATATAAAATAATAATTTCGCCAAAAAAATAAAGAAATTACTCCAAAAATAGTAATAAAAACTACGCAAAATTTTTTTAAAAAAGCGAAAATATTAAAAAAAAACTTGCAAAAATAGGAAAACAAATCGCAAAAAAATAATAAATAATACACCAAAATAAGAAAATTCCAGAATATTAGTATATAACTTGCTAAAAATAAATAAATTAATCCCAATATATTAACAACTAATATGTCAAAATATTACAACATAAAACTCCAAAACCTTAATAAAAGATATGCCAAAAACAGTACAAAATACCCAAATATGTTAGTAATATGCAAAATATAAAACATTATGAAAAAAACTTTATAAAAATGTTAAAACATAGAGGTAGGATCCAAACTATTTATAAATGATATGCAAAAAAGTAATAAAAATAAGCAAAAATATAAAAAATAAAAATCCAAAATATTAAACAAAATGTTGCAAAAATATTATTAAATAATATGTCAAAATATGTATAATAATTCGCCAAAAATTAAATAAAACATTTCGCTAAAAATGTAATAAAAAATGGGCAAAAATATAAATAAAGAGCCAAAATATTTAAAAAATATGGAAAAATTAGTAATAACAAATTCGCAAAAAATAATGAATAAAACACCAAAATATAAAAATATAACAAAGGCCAAAATATAAGTAAACAAATTGCTAAAAAATAAACAATACGCAACAAAATTTAAAAAATAATATGTCAAAATACTAAAATATAATACGCCAAAATATTAACAAAAAATACACCAAATATAGTAACAAAAAATACGCAAAAATGTTAGTAAATAATGTGCAAAAATATAAAAAAACAATATAATAAAAACATAAAAAAAAGCAAAAATATTAATAAATAAGAAGACAAAATATTAAACTAAATTATGCAAAAATATTGCATGATTTTATGTCAAAATATTAAATAATAATTCGCCAAAAGTAAATAAAATATTACCCAAAAATACTTATTAAAAATACGCAAAAATATTAATAAATAGTATGTCAAAATATTAAATATAATACGCCAGAATATTAAATAAAAATACGCCAGAAATATTAAAAAAATAACCAAAAATATTGATAAAAAAGCTTAACTATTAAGCAAAATTATGCAAAAATATTACTAAATAATATAAAAATTTTAAATAATAATTCGATAAAACATTAACTAAAATAACGACAAAATGGTAATAAAAAAACGCAAAAATATTAATAAAAAAACAGACAAAGTATTAAAAAATGTGCAAAATAGCAATAAACAATTCGCAAAAAATGAGATATAATACGTCAAAATAAAAAAATGCTAAAATATTAGAAAATTAATTGCTAAAAACAAATAAATGATACCGAAAAAATCTTAGTAAATAAAAAATGCGAAAAAATGTTAGTAAATAATATGCATTATATTAATAAGTAATATGCCAAGAAAGTAAAAAAATACGCAAAAATATTAATAAAAAATCACAGTATTTAAGTAAATTATGCAAAAATATTACTAGATAATATTTCAAAATATAAAATAATAATTCGCCAAAAAAATAAAGAAATTACCCCAAAAATAGTAATAAAAACTACGCAAAATTATTTAAAAAAAGCCAAAATATTAAAAAAAACTTGCAAAAATAGTAAAACAAATCGCAAAAAAATAATAAATAATACACCAAAATAAGAAAATTCCAGAATATTAGTATATAACTTGCTAAAAATAAATAAATTAATCCCAATATATTAACAACTAATATGTCAAAATATTACAACATAAAACTCCAAAACCTTAATAAAAGATATGCCAAAAACAGTACAAAATACCCAAATATGTTAGTAATATGCAAAATATAAAACATTATGCTAAAACATTCATCAAAAAATGTTAAAACATAGAGGTAGGATCCAAACTATTTATAAATGATATGCAAAAAAATAATAAAAATAAGCAAAAATATAAAAAAAATTAAAATCCAAAATATTAAACAAAATGTTGCAAAAATATTATTAAATAATATGTCAAAATATGTATAATAATTCGCCAAAAATTAAATAAAACATTACGCTAAAAATGTAATAAAACATGGGCGAAAATATAAATAAAGAGCCAAAATATTTAAAAAATATGCAAAAATAGTAATAACAAATTCGCAAAAAATGATGAATAAAACACCAAAATATAAAAATATAACAAAGGCCAAAATATAAGTAAGCAAATTGCTATAAAATAAACAATACGCAACAAAATTTAAAAAATAATATGTCAAAATACTAAAATATAATACGCCAAAATATTAACAGAAAATACACTAAAAATAGTAACAAAAAATACGCAAAAATGTTAGTAAATAATGTGCAAAAATATAAATAAATAATATGAAAAAAAGAATAAAAATAAGCAAAAATATTAATAAATAAGAAGACAAAATATTAAACTAAATTATGCAAAAATATTGCATGATTTTATGTCAAAATATTAAATAATAATTCGCCAAAAGTAAATAAAATATTACCCAAAAATACTTATTAAAAATACGCAAAAATATTAATAAATAGTATGTCAAAATATTAAATATAATACGCCAGAATATTAAATAAAAATACGCCAAAAATATTAATAAAAAATACGAAAAATATTGATAAAAAAGCTTAACTATTTAGCAAAATTATGCAAAAATATTACTAAATAATATAAAAATTTTAAATAATAATTCGATAAAACATTAACTAAAATAACGACAAAATGGTAATAAAAAAACGCAAAAATATTAATAAAAAAACAGGCAAAGTATTAAAAAATAATATGCAAAATAGGAATAAACAATTCGCAAAAAATGAGATATAATACGTCAAAATAAAAAAATGCTAAAATATTAGAAAATTAATTGCTAAAAACAAATAAATGATACCCGAAAGTATGAATTAATGATATGTCATAATAAAAGTATATAAAACGCCAAAATATTTATAAAAATATGCAAAAAACAGTTAATAAATACGCAAAAATGTTAGTAAATAATATGCGAAAACAATTTATAAATAATATGCAAA
>WNNJ02000575.1:0-16903 GCA_012934845.2 Pomphorhynchus laevis | reverse complement strand
TTAAGATTGCATCAAACGTGCATGATATATATTGTCATTGATTTCAATGGAATACGGCTATTTGTTTTAAGCTGCTGTCGTTTAATAACTTATAACACTTAGCAATAGCATACAAAAAGTAACCTCTGATTGTCTACAAAACGACACAATTACACATCGGTAGTATGATCAATCTCGATGACGTTTCGACGTCCTGCTTGACTTTTGAAAAATAGCATTTTCTCTTAATTGCTTAATTCGAACTGCTGAATTTTCATAAACTGAAAATTTGCTTGTAAAACTATTTCTATATATATCACTTAATTTATATGTTGCGGTAAAGCACCATTCGTTGTAATATTTAAAACATTAATATTTTATGTTTGTATAAATAATTTTTTGAAAAGAAAATTTAAAACATTATCGTTTTGTCATTGAGATTGCATTGAACAATCATCATAACAAAAGTATGCATTTCGTTGGAATACGGCAAAATGTAAAAAGTTTCAAAATGAAAAAAAACAACAAATAACGATTACTATGCTATTTGTCACGCTTTAACGTCAATGATGATCAAAAGCACAAATCAGTAGCATGTACCATGTTAATGACGTTTTGGCTGTCTGCTTTACCTTCAAAAATTGCTTTTTCTATAAATTGCTTGATTCAAGCGATAAAATTGTAGTAACTTAAATCTTGCATAATAGACGAATTTGGCATTGCATGATTTAGATTGCATCAAACATGCATGACATTTATTGTCATGAATTTTAATGGAATACAGCAATATGTATTAAGCTGCTGTCGTAAAATAACTGATCAAAACAAAAGATTCGCATACTATGTGTCACCTCTAAACCTAAAAAAACAATAGCAATTATTCGTTGGATTATCAATCTCAATGACGTTTCGTCTGCCTGCTTGACTGTTTATAATAAGAAAGTTCTCTTAATAGCCTTATTCGAACTGCTGAATTCTCCTATACTAAAAATATGGTTTCAGACAATCTCTATTTATATAAGTCAATTTATTTGTAGCAATAAAATGTAATTCGTTAATATTTTTGGAAAAGTATCGTATTTGTCATTGCGATTGCTTTAAACAAGAATCATAACAAGAGTTTTTAATTCTTTATAATAAGGCACAATGTTAAAAGCTGCAATATGTGAAAAAAGTAAACAGAAAACGATTAGCACACTGATTGTCACGTTTAAACTTAAATAATAACAAACAGCACAAATTAGTAGTATGAGCTATCTTAATTACGTTTCTGCTGTCTGCCTGACTTTTAAAAATAGCATTTTCTAAAAATTGCTTGATTTGAACGCCAAAATTGTAGTAAGCTAAAAAATTGAAGTAACCTAAAATAGGGTAAAATGTTATAGCTGCAATATGTAAACAAATGTTAATAGATAACGATCAGCATACCATTGGTCACGTTGTATACTTTATGATGACCGAGAGAACAAATCAGTAGTATGAGCCATCTTAATGTCGTTTTGGCTGTTTGCTTACTTTTAAAAACAGCATTTTCTTATATTTGCTTGATTTTAGCGCCAAAAATTGAAGTAACTTTAAACTTGCATATAAGACTATCTCTATTCATAACAGGCGTTTTTTGTTGCGGCATTTGGTCATTATATATTTTTTTAAAGAATTAGGCATGTGTATGTTTAAGATTGCATCAAACGTGCATGATATATATTGTCATTGATTTCAATGGAATACGGCTATTTGTTTTAAGCTGCTGTCGTTTAATAACTTATCAACACTTACGATAAGCATACTATAAGTAACCTCTGAATGTCTACAAAACGACACAATTACACATCCGTAGTATGATCAATCTCGATGACGTTTCGACATCCTGCTTGACTTTTGAAAAATAGCATTTTCTCTTAATTGCTTAATTCGAACTGCTGAATTTTCATAAACTGAAAATTTGCTTGTAAAACTATCTCTATATATATCACTCAATTTATATGTTGCGGTAAAGCATCATTCGTTGTAATATTTAAAACATTAATATTTTATGTTTGTATAAATAATTTTTTGAAAAAAAAATTTAAAACATTATCGTTTTGTCATTGAGATTGCATTGAACAAGCATCATAACAAAAGTATGCATTTCGTTGGAATACGGCAAAATGTAAAAAGTTGCAAAATGAAAAAACAAACAACAAATAACGATTACTATGCTATTTGTCACGCTTTTTCGTCAATGATGATCAAAAGCACAAATCAGTAGCATGTACCATGTTAATGACGTGTTGGCTGTCTGCTTTACTTTTAAAAATTGTATTATCTATAAATTGCTCGATTCAAGCGATAAAATTGTAGTAACTTAAAACTTGCATATTAGACAAATTTGGCATTGCATGATTTAGATTGCATCAAACATGCATGACATTAATTGTCATGGATTTCAATAGAATATAGCCATATGTATTAAGCTGCTGTCTTATAATACCTGATCAAAACTAAAGATTAGCATACAATGTGTCACCTCTAAACTTTAAAGAAAACAAAAGCACCTATTCGTTGTATGATCAATCTTAATGACGTTTCGTCTGCCTTCTTGACTGTTTATAATAAGAAAGTTCTCTATATAGCCTTATTCGAACTGCTGAATTCTCTTATACTTAAATATGGTTTAAGACAATCTCTATTTATATGAGTCAATTTATTTGTTGCAAAAAATGTGAGTCGTTTAATTATTTAAAAAAGTATCATATTTGTCATTGCGATTGCTTTAAACAAGCATCATAACAAAAGTATGCAATTCGTTATAATAAGGCACAATGTTAAAAGCTGCAATATGTGAAATAGTCAACAGAAAACGATTAGCACACTGTTTGTCACGTTTAAACTTAAATAATAACCAACAGCACAAATTAGTAGTATGAGCTATCTTAATTACGTTTCTGCTGTCTGCCTGACTTTTAAAAATAGCATTTTTAAAAAATTGCTTGATTTGAGCGCCAAAATTGTAGTAACCTAAAAAATTGAAGTAACCTAAAATAGGGCAAAATGTTATAGCTGCAATATGTTAAAATAAGTAAATAGATAACGATCAGCATACCATTTGTCACGTTGTATCCTTAATGATGACCAAGAGAACAAATCAGTAGTATGAGCCTTCTTAATGTCGTTTTGGCTGTTTGCTTACTTTTAAAAACAGCATTTTCTTATATTTGCTTGATTTTAGCGCAAAAATTGAAGTAACTTTAAACTTGCATATTAGACTTTCTCTATTTATAACAGGCGTCTTTTGTTGCGGCATTTGGTCATTATATATTTTTTTTAAAGAATTCGGCATGTGTATGTTTAAGATTGCATCAAACATGCATGATATATATTGTCATTGATTTCAATGAAATACGGCTTATTGTTTAAAGCTGCTGTCGTTTAATAACTTATCAACACTTACGAAAAGCATACTATAAGTAACCTTTGAATGTCTACAAAACGACACAATTACACATCCGTAGTATGATCAATCTCGATGACGTTTCGACATTCTGCTTGACTTTTGAAAAATAGCATTTTCTCTTAATTGATTAATTCGAACTGCTGAATTTTCATAAACTGAAAATTTGCTTGTAAAACTATCTCTATATATATCTCAATTTATATGTTGCGGTAAAGCATCATTCGTTGTAATATTTAAAACATTAATATTTAATGTTTGTATAAATAATTTTTTGAAAAAAAAATTTAAAACATTATCATTTTGTCATTGAGATTGCATTTAACAAGCATCATAACAAAAGTATGCATTTCGTTGGAATACGGCAAAATGTAAAAAGTTGCAAAATGAAAAAAACAAATAATAACGATTACTATGCTATTTGTCACGCTTAAACGTCAACGATGATCAAAAGCACAAATCAGTAGCATGTACCATGTTAATGACGGTTTGCTGTGTGCTTTACCTTTAAAAATTGCATTTTCTATAAATTGCTTGATTCAAGCGATAAAATTGTAGTAACTTAAATCTTGCATAATAGACGAATTTGGCATTGCATGATTTAGATTGCATCAAACATGCATGACATTCATTGTCATGAATTTAAATGGAATACAGCCATATGTATTAAGCTGCTGTCGTAAAATAACTGATCAAAACTCAAGATTAGCATACAATGTGTCACCTCTAAACTTTAAAGAAAACAAAAGCACCTATTCGTTGTATGATCAATCTCAATGACGTTTCGTCTGCCTTCTTGACTGTTTGTAAAAAGTTCTCTTAATAGCCTAATTCGAACTGCTGAATTCTCGTAAACTAAAAATATGATTTTAAGACAATCTCTATTTATATGATAAATTTATTTGTTGCAATAAAATGTAATTCGTTAATATTTTTGGAAAAGTATCGTATTTGTCATTGCGATAGCTTTAAACAAGAATCAAAACGAGAGTATTTAATTCTTTATAATAAGGCACAATGTTAAAAGCTGCAATATGTGAAAAAAGTAAACAGAAAACGATTAGCACACTGTTTGTCACGTTTAAACTTAAATAATAACAAACAGCACAAATTAGTAGTATGAGCTATCTTAATTACGTTTCTGCTGTCTGCCTGACTTTTAAAAATAGCATTTTCTAAAAATTGCTTGATTTGAGCGCCAAAATTGTAGTAACCTAAAAAATTGAAGTAACCTAAAATAGGGCAAAATGTTATAGCTGCAATATGTAAAAATAAGTAAATAGATAACGATCAGCATACCATTTGTCACGTTGTATACTTTATGATGACCGAGAGAACAAATCAGTAGTATGAGCCATCTTAATGTCGTTTTGGCGTTTTGCTTACTTTTAAAAACAGCATTTTCTTATATTTGCTTGATTTTAGCGCAAAAACTGAAGTATTTTAAAACTTGCATATAAGACTATCTCTATTCGTAACAGGCGTTTTTTGTTGCAGTATTTGGTCATTATATTTTTTTTAAGAATTTGGCATGTGTATGTTTAAGATTGCATCAAACTTGCATGATATATATTGTCATTGATTTCAATAAAATACGGCTATTTGTTTTAAGCAGCTGTCGTTTAATAACTTATCAACACTTACGATAAGCATAATATAAGTAACCTTTGAATGTCTACAAAACGACACAATTACACATCCG
Organism: Pomphorhynchus laevis; assembly: GCA_012934845.2. NCBI lineage: Eukaryota > Metazoa > Acanthocephala > Palaeacanthocephala > Echinorhynchida > Pomphorhynchidae > Pomphorhynchus > Pomphorhynchus laevis. Next base: position 11,792 of record WNNJ02000575.1, on the reverse strand, counting down.
TAGTATGATCAATCTCGATGACGTTTCGACATCCTGCTTGACTTTTGAAAAAAAGCATTTTCTCTAAATTGCTTTATTCGAACTGCTGAATTTTCATAATCTGAAAATTTGCTTGTAAAACTATCTCTATATATATCTCAATTTATATGTTGCGGTAAAGCATCATTCGTTGTAATATTTAAAACATTAATATTTTATGTTTGTATAAAAAAATTTTCGAAAAGAAAATTTAAAACATTATCGTTTTGTCATTGAGATTGCATTGAACAAGCATCATAACAAAAGTATGCATTTCGTTGGAATACGGCAAAATGTAAAAGTTTCAAAATGAAAAAAAACAACAAATAACGATTACTATGCTTTTTGTCACGCTTTAACGTCAATGATGATCAAAAGCACAAATCAGTAGCATGTACCATGTTAATGACGTTTTGGCTGTCTGCTTTACCTTTAAAAATTGCTTTTTCTATAAATTGCTTGATTCAAGCGATAAAATTGTAGTAACTTAAATCTTGCATAATAGACGAATTTGGCATTGCATGATTTAGATTGCATCAAACATGCATGACATTTATTGTCATGAATTTTAATGGAATACAGCAATATGTATTAAGCTGCTGTCGTAAAATAACTGATCAAAACAAAAGATTCGCATACTATGTGTCACCTCTAAACCTAAAAAAACAATAGCAATTATTCGTTGGATTATCAATCTCGATGACGTTTCGTCTGCCTGCTTGACTGTTTATAATAAGAAAGTTCTCTTTATAGCCTTATTCGAACTGCTGAATTCTCCTATACTAAAAATATGGTTTCAGACAATCTCTATTTATATGATAAATTTATTTGTTGCAATAAAATGTAATTCGTTAATATTTTTGGAAAAGTATCATATTTGTCATTGCGATTGCTTTAAACAAAAATCATAACAAGAGTATTTAATTCTTTATAATAAGGCACAATGTTAAAAGCTGCAATATGTGAAAAAAGTAAACAGAAAACGATTAGCACACTGTTTGTCACGTTTAAACTTAAATAATAACCAACAGCACAAATTAGTAGTATGAGCTATCTTAATTACGTTTCTGCTGTCTGCCTGACTTTTAAAAATAGCATTTTCTAAAAATTGCTTGATTTAAACGCCAAAATTGTAGTAAGCTAAAAAATTGAAGTAACCTAAAATAGGGCAAAATGTTATAGCTGCAATATGTAAAAATAAGTAAATAGATAACGATCAGCATACCATTTGTCACGTTGTATACTTTATGATGACCGAGAGAACAAATCAGTAGTATGAGCCATCTTAATGTCGTTTTGGCTGTTTGCTTACTTTTAAAAACAGCATTTTCTTATAATTGCTTGATTTTAGCGCAAAAATTGAAGTAACTTTAAACTTGCATATAAGACTATCTCTATTCATAACAGGCGTTTTTTGTTGCAGCATTTAGTCATTATATATTTTATTTAAAGAATTAGGCATGTGTATGTTTAAGATTGCATCAAACGTGCATGATATATGTTGTCATTGATTTCAATGGAATACGGCTATTTGTTTTAAGCTGCTGTCGTTTAATAACTTATAACACTTAGCAATAGCATACAAAAAGTAACCTCTGATTGTCTACAAAACGACACAATTACACATCGGTAGTATGATCAATCTCGATGACGTTTCGACGTCCTGCTTGACTTTTGAAAAATAGCATTTTCTCTTAATTGCTTAATTCGAACTGCTGAATTTTCATAAACTGAAAATTTGCTTGTAAAACTATCTCTATATATATCACTCAATTTATATGTTGCGGTAAAGCATCATTCGTTGTAATATTTAAAACATTAATATTTTATGTTTGTATAAATAATTTTTTGAAAAGAAAATTTAAAACATTATCGTTTTGTCATTGAGATTGCATTGAACAAGCATCATAACAAAAGTATGCATTTCGTTGGAATACGGCAAAATGTAAAAAGTTTCAAAATGAAAAAAAACAACAAATAACGATTACTATGCTTTTTGTCACGCTTTAACGTCAATGATGATCAAAAGCACAAATCAGTAGCATGTACCATGTTAATGACGTTTTGGCTGTCTGCTTTACCTTTAAAAATTGCTTTTTCTATAAATTGCTTGATTCAAGCGATAAAATTGTAGTAACTTAAAACTTGCATAATAGACGAATTTGGCATTGCATGATTTAGATTGCATCAAACATGCATGACATTTATTGTCATGAATTTTAATGGAATACAGCAATATGTATTAAGCTGCTGTCGTAAAATAACTGATCAAAACAAAAGATTCGCATACTATGTGTCACCTCTAAACCTAAAAAAACAATAGCAATTATTCGTTGGATTATCAATCTCAATGACGTTTCGTCTGCCTGCTTGACTGTTTATAATAAGAAAGTTCTCTTAATAGCCTTATTCGAACTGCTGAATTCTCCTATACTAAAAATATGGTTTCAGACAATCTCTATTTATATAAGTCAATTTATTTGTAGCAATAAAATGTAATTCGTTAATATTTTTAGAAAAGTATCGTATTTGTCATTGCGATTGCTTTAAACAAGAATCATAACAAGAGTATTTAATTCGTTATAATAAGGCACAATGTTAAAAGCTGCAATATGTGAAAAAAGTAAACAGAAAACGATTAGCACACTGTTTGTCACGTTTAAACTTAAATAATAACCAACAGCACAAATTAGTAGTATGAGCTATCTTAATTACGTTTCTGCTGTCTGCCTGACTTTTAAAAATAGCATTTTCTAAAAATTGCTTGATTTGAGCGCCAAAATTGTAGTAACCTAAAAAATTGAAGTAACCTAAAATAGGGCAAAATGTTATAGCTGCAATATGTAAAAATAAGTAAATAGATAACGATCAGCATACCATTTGTCACGTTGTATACTTTATGATGACCGAGAGAACAAATCAGTAGTATGAGCCATCTTAATGTCGTTTTGGCTGTTTGCTTACTTTTAAAAACAGCATTTTCTTATATTTGCTTGATTTTAGCGCAAAAATTGAAGTAACTTTAAACTTGCATATTAAGACTTATCTCTATTCATAACAGGCGTTTTTTGTTGCGGCATTTGGTCATTATATATTTTTTTAAAGAATTAGGCATGTGTATGTTTAAGATTGCATCAAACGTGCATGATATATATTGTCATTGATTTCAATGGAATACGGCTATTTGTTTTAAGCTGCTGTCGTTTAATAACTTATCAACACTTACGATAAGCATACTATAAGTAACCTCTGAATGTCTACAAAACGACACAATTACACATCCGTAGTATGATCAATCTCGATGACGTTTCGACATCCTGCTTGACTTTTGAAAAATAGCATTTTCTCTTAATTGCTTAATTCGAACTGCTGAATTTTCATAAACTGAAAATTTGCTTGTAAAACTATCTCTATATATATCACTCAATTTATATGTTGCGGTAAAGCATCATTCGTTGTAATATTTAAAACATTAATATTTTATGTTTGTATAAATAATTTTTTGAAAAAAAAATTTAAAACATTATCGTTTTGTCATTGAGATTGCATTGAACAAGCATCATAACAAAAGTATGCATTTCGTTGGAATACGGCAAAATGTAAAAAGTTGCAAAATGAAAAAACAAACAACAAATAACGATTACTATGCTATTTGTCACGCTTTAACGTCAATGATGATCAAAAGCACAAATCAGTAGCATGTACCATGTTAATGACGTTTTGGCTGTCTGCTTTACTTTTAAAAATTGCATTTTCTATAAATTGCTTGATTCAAGCGATAAAATTGTAGTAACTTAAAACTTGCATATTAGACGAATTTGGCATTGCATGATTTAGATTGCATCAAACATGCATGACATTTAATTGTCATGGATTTCAATGGAATACAGCCATATGTATTAAGCTGCTGTCGTAAAATAACTGATCAAAACTAAAGATTAGCATACAATGTGTCACCTCTAAACTTTAAAGAAAACAAAAGCACCTATTCGTTGTATGATCAATCTTAATGACGTTTCGTCTGCCTTCTTGACTGTTTATAATAAGAAAGTTCTCTATATAGCCTTATTCGAACTGCTGAATTCTCCTATACTAAAAATATGTTTTAAGACAATCTCTATTTATATGAGTCAATTTATTTGTTGCAATAAAATGTGATTCGTTAAATTATTTAAAAAAGTATCATATTTGTCATTGCGATTGCTTTAAACAAGCATCATAACAAAAGTATGCAATTCGTTATAATAAGGCACAATGTTAAAAGCTGCAATATGTGAAAAAAGTCAACAGAAAACGATTAGCACACTGTTTGTCACGTTTAAACTTAAATAATAACCAACAGCACAAATTAGTAGTATGAGCTATCTTAATTACGTTTCTGCTGTCTGCCTGACTTTTAAAAATAGCATTTTCTAAAAATTGCTTGATTTGAGCGCCAAAATTGTAGTAACCTAAAAAATTGAAGTAACCTGAAATAGGGCAAAATGTTATAGCTGCAATATGTAAAAATAAGTAAATAGATAACGATCAGCATACCATTTGTCACGTTGTATCCTTAATGATGACCGAGAGCACAAATCAGTAGTATGAGCCATCTTAATGTCGTTTTGGCTGTTTGCTTACTTTTAAAAACAGCATTTTCTTATATTTGCTTGATTTTAGCGCCAAAATTGAAGTAACTTTAAACTTGCATATAAGACTATCTCTATTCATAACAGGCGTTTTTTGTTGCGGCATTTGGTCATTATATTTTTTTTAAAGAATTTGGCATGTGTATGTTTAAGATTGCATCAAACGTGCATGATATATATTGTCATTGATTTCAATGGAATACGGCTATTTGTTTTAAGCTGCTGTCGTTTAATAACTTATCAACACTTACGATAAGCATACTATAAGTAACCTCTGAATGTCTACAAAACGACACAATTACACATCCGTAGTATGATCAATCTCGATGACGTTTCGACATCCTGCTTGACTTTTGAAAAATAGCATTTTCTCTTAATTGCTTAATTCGAACTGCTGAATTTTCATAAACTGAAAATTTGCTTGTAAAACTATCTCTATATATATCACTCAATTTATATGTTGCGGTAAAGCATCATTCGTTGTAATATTTAAAACATTAATATTTTATGTTTGTATAAATAATTTTTTGAAAAAAAAATTTAAAACATTATCGTTTTGTCATTGAGATTGCATTGAACAAGCATCATAACAAAAGTATGCATTTCGTTGGAATACGGCAAAATGTAAAAAGTTGCAAAATGAAAAAACAAACAACAAATAACGATTACTATGCTATTTGTCACGCTTTAACGTCAATGATGATCAAAAGCACAAATCAGTAGCATGTACCATGTTAATGACGTTTTGGCTGTCTGCTTTACTTTTAAAAATTGCATTTTCTATAAATTGCTTGATTCAAGCGATAAAATTGTAGTAACTTAAAACTTGCATAATAGACGAATTTGGCATTGCATGATTTAGATTGCATCAAACATGCATGACATTTATTGTCATGAATTTTAATGGAATACAGCAATATGTATTAAGCTGCTGTCGTAAAATAACTGATCAAAACAAAAGATTCGCATACTATGTGTCACCTCTAAACCTAAAAAACAATAGCAATTATTCGTTGTATTATCAATCTCGATGACGTTTCGTCTGCCTGCTTGACTGTTTATAATAAGAAAGTTCTCTATATAGCCTTATTCGAACTGCTGAATTCTCCTATACTAAAAATATGGTTTAAGACAATCTCTATTTATATGAGTCAATTTATTTGTTGCAAAAAATGTGATTCGTTAAATTATTTAAAAAAGTATCATATTTGTCATTGCGATTGCTTTAAACAAGCATCATAACAAAAGTATGCAATTCGTTATAATAAGGCACAATGTTAAAAGCTGCAATATGTGAAAAAAGTCAACAGAAAACGATTAGCATACTGTTTGTCACGTTTAAACTTTAATAAACACCAAAAGCACAAAATGGTAGTTTGAGCTATCTTAATTACGTTTCTGCTGTCTGTTTGACTTTTAAAAATAGCATTTTCTAAAAATTGCTTGATTTGAGCGCCAAAATTGTAGTAACCTAAAAAATTAAAGTAACCTGAAATAGGGCAAAATGTTCAAAGCTGCAATATGTAAAAAAAGTAGATAGATAACGATCAGCATAACATTTGTCACGTGGTATCCATAATGATGACCGAGAGCACAAATCAGTAGTATGAGCTATCTTAATGTCGTTTTGGCTGTTTGCTTACTTTTAAAAACAGCATTTTCTTATATTTGCTTGATTTAAGCGCCAAAATTGAAGACTCTTTAAACTTGCATATTGGACTTTTTTATTCATAACAGGCGTCTTTTGTTGCGGCATTAAGTCATTAGATATTTTTTTAAAGAATTTGGCATGTGTTTATTTAAGATTGCATCAAACATGCATGATATATATTGTCATTGATTTTAATGGAATACGGCTGTTTGTTTTAAGCTGCTGTCGTTTAATAACTGATTAACACTAACAAAAAGCATACAATAAGTAACCTCTGAATGTCTATCAAACGACACGATCACACATCCGTAGTATAATTAATTTGATGACGTTTCGACTTCCTGCTTAAATTTTGAAAAATAGCATTTTCACTTAATAGCTTAATTCGAACTGCTGAATTTTCATAAACTGAAAATTTGCTTGTAAAACTATCTCTATATATATCACTAAATTTACTTGTTGCGATTAAGTATCATTTGTTATAATAATCAAAATATTATCGTTTTGTCATTGGGATTGCATTGAACAAGCATCATAAAAAAAGTATGCATTTTGTTGGAATACGGCAAAATGTAAAAAGTTGCAAAACGAACAAAATATACAAATAACGATTACCATACTATTTGTTACGTTTTTACGTCAATGATGATCGAAAGCAAAAAATCAGTAGCATGTACCATTTTAATAACGTTTTGGCTGTCTGCTTCACTGTTAAAAATTACATTTTCTATAAATTGCTTGATTCAAGCGATAAAATTGTAGTAACTTGAAACTTGCATATTAGACCATCTTTATTTATAATAAAACGTTTTTATTGTTGCGGCATGATGTCATTTTATGTCCATCTAACAAATTAGGCATTGCATGATTAAGATTGCATCAAACATGCCTGATATTAATTGTCATGGATTTCAATCAAATACGGCAATATGTTTTAAGCTGCTGTCGTTTATTAACTGATCCACACTAATGATTAGCATACTATGTGTCAACTTCAACTGTCGAAAATGTACACAAGCACTCGTCTGTACTATAATCAATCTCAATGACGTTTCGGCTGCCTGCTTGACTTTTGAAAAATAGAATGTTCTCAATAAAGCTTAATTCTAACTGCTGAATTCTCGTAAACTAAACATTTGCTTTTTAGCTTATCTCTATTTGTATTAGTCTTTTTATTCCCTGCGTTTAAGTATCCATCGTTTTCTTATTTAAAAGATTATCGTATGTATCATTGAGATTGTATTAAACAAGCATAATAACAAGAGTCAGCATTTCAGTGGAATAGGCCAAAATGTTAAAAGCAGCAATATTTAAAAAACGTCAACAGATAACAATAAGCATACTATTTGTCACATTACAACGTCAATGATTACCGAGAGCACAAATCCGTAGTATGAGCCATCTTAATGATGTTTTGGCTGTCTGCTTGACTTTTACAAATTGCATTTTCTATAAATTGCTTGATTCGAGCGATAAAATTGTAGTAACACAAAACTTGCACATTAGACATCTTTATTTATAACAGACGTTTTTATTGTTGTCGCATTATGTCATATTACTAGCCTTTAACCGAATTTGGCATTGCATGATTTAGATTGCATCAAACATGCATGACATTAATTGTCATGGATTTCAATGGAATACAGCCATATGTATTAAGCTGCTGTCGTAAAATAACTGATCAAAACTAAAGATTAGCATACAATGTGTCACCTCTAAACTTTAAAGAAAACAAAAGCACCTATTCGTTGTATGATCAATCTCAATGACGTTTCGTCTGCCTTCTTGACTGTTTGTAAAAAGTTCTCTTAATAGCCTAATTCGAACTGCTGAATTCTCCTAAACTAAAAATATGCTTTTAAGACAATCTCTATTTATATGATAAATTTATTTGTTGCAATAAAATGTAATTCGTTAAATTTTTTGAAAAAGTATCGTATTTGTCATTGCGATTGCTTTAAACAAGAATCATAACAAGAGTATTTAATTCGTTATAATAAGACACAAAGTTAAAAGCTGCAATATGTGAAAAAAGTCAACAGAAAACGATTAGCACACTGTTTGTCACGTTTAAACTTAAATAATAACCAACAGCACAAATTAGTAGTATGAGCTATCTTAATTACGTTTCTGCTGTCTGCCTGACTTTTAAAAATAGCATTTCCTAAAAATTGCTTGATTTGAGCGCCAAAGTTATCTTCTTCTTCGCCAAAATTCTAGTAACCTAAAAAATTGAAGTAACCTGAAATAGGGCAAAATGTTATAGCTGCAATATGTAAAAATAAGTAAATAGATAACGATCAGCATACCATTTGTCACGTTGTATCCTTAATGATGACCGAGAGCACAAATCAGTAGTATGAGCCATCTTAATGTCGTTTTGGCTGTTTGCTTACTTTTAAAAACAGCATTTTCTTATATTTGCTTGATTTTAGCGCCAAAATTGAAGTAACTTAAAACTTGCATATAAGACTATCTCTATTCATAACAGGCGTTTTTTGTTGCGGCATTTGGTCATTATATGTTTTTTTAAAGAATAAGGCATGTGTATGTTTAAGATTGCATCAAACGTGTATGATATATATTGTCATTGATTTCAATGGAATACGGCTATTTGTTTTAAGCTGCTGTCGTTTAATAACTTATTAACACTTACCATAAGCATACTATAAGTAACCTCTGATTGTCTACAAAACGACACAATTACACATCCGTAGTATGATCAATCTCGATGACGTTTCGACATCCTGCTTGACTTTTGAAAAATAGCATTTTCTCTTAATTGCTTAATTCGAACTGCTGAATTTTCATAAACTGAAAATTTGCTTGTAAAACTATCTCTATATATATCACTCAATTTATATGTTGCGGTAAAGCATCATTCGTTGTAATATTTAAAACATTAATATTTTATGTTTGTATAAATAATTTTTTGAAAAAAAAAATTTAAAACATTATCGTTTTGTCATTGAGATTGCATTGAACAAGCATCATAACAAAAGTATGCATTTCGTTGGAATACGGCAAAATGTAAAAAGTTGCAAAATGAAAAAAAAACAACAAATAACGATTACTATGCTATTTGTCACGCTTTAACGTCAATGATGATCAAAAGCACAAATCAGTAGCATGTACCATGTTAATGACGTTTTGGCTGTCTGCTTTACTTTTAAAAATTGCATTTTCTATAAATTGCTTGATTCAAGCGATAAAATTGTAGTAACTTAAAACTTGCATATTAGACGAATTTTGCACTGCATGATTTAGATTGCATCAAACATGCATGACATTTATTATCATGAATTTTAATGGAATACAGCAATATGTATTAAGCTGCTGTCGTAAGATAACTGATCAAAACAAAAGATTCGCATACTATGTGTCACCAATAAACCTAAAAAACAATAGCAATTATTCGTTGTATTATCAATCTCGATGACGTTTCGTCTGCCTGCTTGACTGTTTAAAATAAGAAAGTTCTCTATATAGCCTTATTCGAACTGCTGAATTCTCCTATACTAAAAATATGGTTTAAGACAATCTCTATTTATATGAGTCAATTTATTTGTTGCAAAAAATGTGATTCGTTAAATTATTTAAAAACGTATCATATTTGTCATTGCGATTGCTTAAAACAAGCATCATAACAAAAGTATGCAATTCGTTATAATAAGGCACAATGTTAAAAGCTGCAATATGTGAAAAAAGTCAACAGAAAACGATTAGCATACTGTTTGTCACGTTTAAACTTTAATAAACACCAAAAGCACAAAATGGTAGTTTGAGCTATCTTAATTACGTTTCTGCTGTCTGTTTGACTTTTAAAAATAGCGTTTTCTATAAATTGCTTGATTTTAGCGCCAAAATTGTAGTAACTATAAAAATTAAAGTAACCTGAAATAGGGCAAAATGTTCAAAGCTGCAATATGTAAAAAAAGTAGAGAGACAACGATCAGCATAACATTTGTCACGTGGTATCCATAATTATGACCGAGAGCACAAATCAGTAGTATGAGCTATCTTAATGTCGTTTTGGCTGTTTGCTTACTTTCAAAAACAACATTTTCTTATATTTGCTTGATTTAAGCGCCAAAATTGAAGACTCTTTAAACTTGCATATTGGACTTTTTTATTCATAACAGGCGTCTTTTGTTGCGGCATTGGGTCATTATATATTTTTTTAAAGAATTTGGCATGTGTTTATTTAAGATTGCATCAAACATGCATGATATATATTGTCATTGATTTTAATGGAATACGGCTGTTTGTTTTAAGCTGCTGTCGTTTAATAACTGATTAACACTAACAAAAAGCATACAATAAGTAACCTCTAAATGTCTATCAAACGACACGATCACACATCCGTAGTATAATTAATTTGATGACGTTTCGACTTCCTGCTTAAATTTTGAAAAATAGCATTTTTCACTTAATAGCTTAATTCGAACTGCTGAATTTTCATAAACTGAAAATTTGCTTGTAAAACTGTCTCTATATATATCACTAAATTTATTTGTTGCGATTAAGTATCATTCGTTATAATAATCAAAATATTATCGTTTTGTCATTGGGATTGCATTGAACAAGCATCATAAAAAAAGTATGCATTTGTTGGAATACGGCAAAATGTAAAAAGTTGCAAAACGAACAAAATATACAAATAACGATTACCATACTATTTGTTACGTTTTTACGTCAATGATGATCGAAAGCAAAAAATCAGTAGCATGTACTATTTTAATAACGTTTTGGCTGTCTGCTTCACTGTTAAAAATTACATTTTCTATAAATTGCTTGATTCAAGCGATAAAATTGTAGTAACTTGAAACTTGCATATTAGACCATCTTTATTTATAATAAAACGTTTTTATTGTTGCGGCATGATGTCATTTTATGTCCATCTAACAAATTAGGCATTGCATGATTAAGATTGCATCAAACATGCCTGATATTAATTGTCATGGATTTCAATCAAATACGGCAATATGTTTTAAGCTGCTGTCGTTTATTAACTGATCCACACTAATGATTAGCATACTATGTGTCAACTTCAACTGTCGAAAATGTACACAAGCACTCGTCTGTACTATAATCAATCTCAATGACGTTTCGGCTGCCTGCTTGACTTTTGAAAAATAGAATGTTCTCAATAAAGCTTAATTCTAACTGCTGAATTCTCGTAAACTAAACATTTGCTTTTTAGCTTATCTCTATTTGTATAAGTCTTTTTATTCCCTGCGTTTAAGTATCCATCGTTTTCTTATTTAAAAGATTATCGTATGTATCATTGAGATTGTATTAAACAAGCATAATAACAAGAGTCAGCATTTCAGTGGAATAGGCCAAAATGTTAAAAGCAGCAATATTTAAAAAACGTCAACAGATAACAATAAGCATACTATTTGTCACATTACAACGTCAATGATTACCGAGAGCACAAATCCGTAGTATGAGCCATCTTAATGATGTTTTGGCTGTCTGCTTGACTTTTA
>WNNJ02000574.1:0-128537 GCA_012934845.2 Pomphorhynchus laevis | reverse complement strand
ATATATATATATATATATATATATATATATATATATATATATATATATATATATATATATATATATATATATATATATACATATATATATATATATATATATTTACGTAATATTTTGAACTGGTGGAAGAAAGTAAGCAATTCTTATTCAACGTTTCGCTTATAGCTAAGCTTTATCAAGAATTCTTGATAAAGCTTAGCGAGATCCATCCTGGATCATGGATCATGATCTTAGCGAGATCCATCCTTGATCATGGATCCAGGATCATGGGTGATCCTGGATGTAATTACAATTTAATGTAATTACAACCGAGGTTGATCTTTAAAATATCATCAGTTAATATAAATGAACATTATTTATTCAAGCTTTCGTAGTTCGACTTTTGCGTGAATTTTAAATGTCTACAATTTGAAATTGTAATTACATATTTTTAATGAAGAATAATCAGGAGCATGAATTATAATTACTTAATTACATGAATACCTGCATTGCTTTGTGTATTGAAAGACAAATGTAAAATTGTCTGAAGACGTTAATTGCACTTGCGAAAATATACTAAGTTTATATATAGTGTAACACATCATACTATCAAAACTTTAATTCTCCACATATATAGTGTTTTTCATCAACAAACAATGCATGGTGTTCATGTAATTAAGTCTCCATAATTTGTGTTTGATGTTGTTATAATTTTATAGTCCATTTGTTTTTGCTGTCGTCCATTATCGAAGGTGCTTATTGAATGTTTGAATTATGGGAATCACTTTTGTACCAAATAATTAACAATGACATATGAATTGTTTCCTTTTCAAAGATTGCATCTGTGTTGAGCAATTATATTATATTTTTTCGTTTGCTCTATGTATAAATACATTGTTACAATTTTTACAAAGGATTTTATAAGAATTGAATATTTATTTATTCCTGATCCTATTGGAATGACGGGTTTTGTTAAAATTCCGACTTCAAAATAAGTTGTTTTAATGGTAAACTAAATTCCTATACTCTCACCTAGCTAGAATTCTTTATTAGTCACTGATGAAGTCACTGATAAACAGTGACTATTTTTATTCTTTGTGCATGCAAGTTAACTTCTTAGAATTGCTTATGAATAATGAATAATTAATAATGAATATTAATTTTCGGTAACACATTTGTAACATTTTGTCTTCAATTGCTGCTTTAAAATTGCTGTCAAAATAATCTGTACGTTTTGTGACGAGACATCACAGAGCAGATAACACTTAAATCTTTAAATTTTTTGAATTATTGAATTAAGTTTTAGGTCCGTTTCAATTTTTTAGCGTTTTCAATTTTGAAGTAATTTTATCTTTAATTGTGAATATAATTGAGATCTTAAAACAATTTGGATGTTTAAATTGAACCTAGAACGATTATAACAGAGTTAAATTCATGAGTGATATTAGCGTTTAATCAAACAGTAGCTTTACTATTGATGGTTCAATAAACTTTAAACAGCCAATCATAATATTTCAGTGACATCGCTTCTATATATAAATCATTTTCTACAGCAATTTTTAACATAGAAATCTGCCAAATTTTAAATTTTAGCTTAATCTTCCGTTCTTAAATGTTAAAATAGAAGTTTGATACTGAAATGACCCCTCCTCACTCTTTTTCATCACAAGATATTAGTGTCAAAGTAGTGGTTAAAACCGATTTAATTCGAGTAAACCATTGACTGCCTCTCGCTTAAGAACTATAGCATTACCTTGGTTGAAGTTACAATTTCACTAAAATGTGTTGCTCCAGTAATAATTAGTGATAATATAATTATACTTGCGTGCACCCATTAACTTATAGCATTCATAGTTTTTTCTAATCGACCGTTACTTCTACGTTGACTTAGCCGCCGAATTTTTCAAGCATGTGAAAATGGTAGCCTATATATAGGATCACCTAGACATTTAATTTAGTGCTAACTTTGATTATATGTAATCTGAAGATTTGACGTAAGTTGGTCATTCTTAGTATTAGTTTGTACAATAAACACGCTTAAAAACGTTTAATCGAGTTGAAAACATTAACTTTTCAGTAAATCGCTGCTTTATCAATCCATGATCTGTTTTTGAATTTTTAAATGAAATTCAATTTTGTAATTTAATAGCAGATTATTAATTAAATGACACTTTATCGAATATATCATTAATGCTATTAGGATTATAACATTATAACATTAATATAATGATTTTGTTACAGCAATAATCACTTTGGATTTATGATAATATGATAAATTAAATAATATTAATAAATTAATTTAAATATAAATTTAATTTATTAATTGATTTAATATATTAATTCAATCAATAAGAATAAATTAATTTATTAATAACTTATCCCGTTTTGGGCACTTTGGTTATGTTGGACATTAAGAAAACTTTTGATATTGTTTGACCACAACCATTATTAATTAATGTTCTCTAGCGTCGAAGCGTTTGGTATCGCCTTATCCCACTATATCGCATATTGAGATTAACATGCATACTAATAAGATAACTGAGTTTACGCATTTTATACTAAATATTATATATTTAGTATAAATATAATATTTAAATATAATATTTAAATAATCTTTACTTTATATTTACTTTTATATCAAGTTCAAATTTAAAATTGAAATTTAAAATTGAAATTTAAAATAAAATTCAATTTTTATGAATAACATACGATGTATCAGAATAAGAACTAGAGGTCATCAGGAGGAACTGCTATGCTATCAGGTTTCGGCCCCTAACTCCTCTACCCAACATAGCAGCGGGGCCAAATACATGCTAATGATGTATTTCCTCTGAAATAACTATCTAGTATCTTATTCTAATACAAAGTATATTATTTATTATCCATCCATAAAAATTTGCCACTTAAGAGTTTAAATTTATTCTTTATATTATTGTGTTGATTTATATATTTTACTATTTTCTGCTTGATGTTATTTTTATAGTAACCTAGTTTAAAATATGTATCTATTAAATTATTTAAATGATTTTGAAGAAAGCCAATATCGTTACAAATTGTTGCAATTCTTAAAATTTCATTATTTAATGTATTATATTTTATATTATATGGTATGCATGAATGCTCATGCAAAAATATGTTTCTTGTAAATTTAAATATGTCATCTTTACGATATAAATTAATAGTAGTTTTAGTTAATGTTAATTTAATGTTCATATCTAGATATACACCTTCTTTATCATTAATATTGGTTTTGTTAAGAATAAGGCTTTCTGGATAAATTTGTTCACTAATTGAATAAAAATTATTAGAATTAAATACACATATATCATCAATGTATCGAAACATATATTTCATATATTTATATTGTTTAGATTTAGTTTTTACATAGTTATGAACAAATTCATATTCTATAAAGCTTAAAATCAAGTCAGCTATAAATATTTTTAAAATAACATTGTATTATTTAAATGATTTTATTATATTATGATTTAACTAATATAACTCCGCCATGATGTACTTGACGATGATGTACCTGACGATGATGTACCTGATGATGTACCTGAAGATGATGGAAGTACCCGTAGAAACGTTGTAACGTTTTTTAAATATAAATCGAATTCAAGTCCTATAAATCTTTTATTACAACTGGAAATTCTTCTACATACAAAATTAAATTTAATAATTAAATAATTTTTAGTAAAAATAAATAACTAAAATGAAATTTCATTAAATAATTTAAATAAATTAGTAAACAATTTTTTCGCTTTTTGGAAAATATTGTATTTTTGAGATACTTGCGATCCTATCTTTATGAATTAATTTGTTTTTATTTTCAGTTAGAAATTATCGATTTCGAATAATTTTTAGAAATGTCAAAATTCAGAGCAAAAATTATTATTATATATTATATATTATAATATAATAATATGTTAATATATTTACATGGACATGATTTTAATATACATATTATTTAATCTTTCTACTCAGGCTGCAAACTAGTGAACGAATATCGTCGCAAACCAGTTGCCACACGATCTAACCACTAGCATCATCGTGTGCCTGCATTAGTATTCAGTAGATCATCAGTCCGCAAGCACTAAGCACTAACGTTTCAACATGATGCAATACTTAGAAAGTCTATAGAGAATTCAGCTATTCTTTGAAAAATTGCCCGCAACTTTCATGCGAATTTATATACTCCTTACCGGTCCGACAATTTTCGAAATAGATTTCCAAAGCAGGCCATTTAATCTGTGAAATGTAAAGATGTTATAGTGCTCTGTACTTTAATTTTTTCGCCGTATTTTCGTACAATTAGAAAATGCCATAATGCAGTAAAATCACTTCATCGATATTTGTATTACAGGATTTTGGATGCACTCTGACGTGATCATTTATAAATAGTTTGACAACCTTTTTAGTCATTTAACTTTCACCTCTATGTTCTTCACTCATCATAGTGCCTCCAGCTGCTTGTTATTGCAAACACTAGATATCGTTCACACCCGACGAACGTTACTAAACATATATTGCAACTTCATTCAATAAACTTGATTGATATCTTTTTTATTCAATTCTAAACTATTTCTATTTATTTATTCTATTACTGTGCAATACAACGTTTTAAACTATTATAACCTTGTATTGGCGTATTCACATTTGCTCAACAAAGACTATATGTCAAACGCTTGCAAAAATGCTTTTGTATCATTACAATTCGAATTACAGAGCGTTATATTCGACACAAAGTCAGTTTTCAGCAATTATAGAAAATGGGCCCTCAAAATTATGTTCGACTAGATTTAAATGTTAGGATATTGATTAAAATACTCTTGAGCAACCAAGTTCATTTGTTTAATTTGTTGCGGTGTAGTTTTGAGTTCATTTGCTATGTGAATAAAACTTAGTTAAAAATTAACTCTACGATAAGTTACCAATCAATTCAGCTAACTGAGTCTAAGTATTTAATATAATTATAAAATAAAAATAAATTTATAAAAATACCTAAATAATAACAATAATGCTAAATCAATAAATCAAAATTTAATAATTAGATAATAAGTAATTGTAATAAAATTTAAATAATAAAATAAATAATTGTTATAAGATGTTGTATAACTTATATTAAGTTAAAATAAAAAATTGAAATTTAAAATAAATACCAATTTTTATGAATTGTTTAAGAATAACGAACCGTGTGTCTTAATTAGAAATAGAGAATTAACTTTTTAATAAAATAAAATAAATATTTTTTTTAATAAAAATACAGACGTTGTATCAGAATAAGGATTAGAGGTCATCAAGAGGAACCGCTATGCTATCAGGTTTCGGATCCTATTCCTCGACTTAACACATCAGCAGGACCAAAGGCGTGCCTATGACGTATTTTTTCTGATGAAATTTGATTATTTAGGATTAATTTTAAATTAATTTTTTTTATTATTTTGTTGATTTATATACTTTACTATTTTCTGCTTGATGTTATTTTTATAGTAACCTAGTTTAAAATATGTATCTATTAAATTATTTAAATGATTTTGAAGAAAACCAATATCATTACATATTGTTGCAATTCTTAAAATTTCATTATTTAATGTATTATATTTTATATTATATGGTATGCATGAATGCTCATGCAAAAATATGTTTATTAATACGTATAACATACGTTGTACCAGAATAAGAATTAGAGGTCATCAGGAGGAACTGCTATGCTATCAGGTTTCGGCCCCAAACTCCTCTACCCAACATAGCAGCGGGGCCAAATACATGCTAATGATGTATTTCCTCTGAAATAACTATCTAGTATCTTATTCTAATACAAAGTATATTATTTATTATCCATCCATAAAAATTTGCCACTTAAGAGTTTAAATTTATTCTTTATATTATTGTGTTGATTTATATATTTTACTATTTTCTGCTTGATGTTATTTTTATAGTAACCTAGTTTAAAATATGTATCTATTAAATTATTTAAATGATTTTGAAGAAAGCCAATATCATTACATATTGTTGCAATTCTTAAAATTTCATTATTTAATGTATTATATTTTATATTATATGGTATGCATGAATACTCATGCAAAAATTTGTTTATTGTAAATAAACAAAGTATGTAGTTTATTCTTTATTTAAAGATACTGTTTTGGTCAAATCAATCTTAAAATTAATTTTATTTTGAGTTTCTTTTGCCATTGTTCTTGTCTTTGTTGTTTTTGTTTATTTTTGCTAACGTAGATGTAGTTGTTTGTTCATTATGTTGGTCGTTGTGAATTTCAGTTTGATGCTTTGATGAAAGAGGCACAACTAGTCTTTTGAATTTATGTGATATAATATAATAAAATGCTGGTTATAATATAACCAGCATTTTTTAAAACCGATACTTATTGTTTATCATATCAGTCTTGAAAAATTTTTGCTCAGACGATCAAAGGATTTGACAAGTCCTTCGTAGGCTTATATTGTAGACTTTTACTGTAGGCTTATTCTTTGTAGCTTTATAGACTTATACTAGCCTATCCAAGCAACATGGAAAATCAACAACATTCCGACATAGTCAGATGAAGACATTCTAGCACTTGAACAAGATTTTAAAATTAGCAATATCAGATTTATTACAGGGAAGAGAGAATTCCAGATTCCCGTAGCATTTTGTTCTGCCTCGATATACGTGGCCAAGTATCTAGCTCACTCTAATGTTCCGCCAATAATAACATGATGTCCGACTCAGACCTCTTACGGCTTGTTGAGGCCAAGCACCAAGAATCAATGGAGAAGATGACCGATTTAATTAAAAACCTTAAGGCAAAGATTGGTGAGTTCAAAGTCCACCTACATCAGTTGCTAAATCTAGAAAACCCCCGAGATTAAAGAAACGGATTGCTTCGTCGCCGCAGACCTTAGCCTCTTTAAACTGGCAAAGAAGAAAAGATTGGAGCCTTGCGTTGAGAAATGAAGATAATGCCAATAGGGAAATGACTACACCTGTCGAGGCTCGAAGCGGAAAGGGCAACATTTCAGCTTATGGTTCCAACTAGGTGGATAAAGTCCCACTTCGGTTACATTGACGCAATGAAAAGTAACCAAGATTTTTTCACTTCATATTCTTCAATGGACTTCGAGAGGTGCTACCGCCCGTCTGGAGACGCGGTCAATCCGTATTTCCCAGGGCATTACTCGATTTATCCCTAAGCATATAATCACCCACATTACTCCATACATAACCCCTCCTCACTCTTCTTCATCACAAGATATTTTAACCCTAGTTAAATGCACGTCAAGGTCTTTCGTTTTATTAAACTTCTCGTGTCCTACCATGCCTTGTTTAGTTATAACACTTGTCAAGAACAGTAAACGCATCAGCCTAGTCAATGTATACATCCGGTCAGGGGAAATTCTCAAGAATCGTGACATCCTGGACCGTATTTTAGGTTGTGGCTACGGCATGTTACTCGGCGACTTCAACGACAGAACTGGTCGTTGGCTTAATGCAGCTGTCCGCAGAGTTAGGATCGATTATCTTATACACAAACCATTGACTCAACAAATTCACTCATCAACTTATTACTGATACTTATTACTGATACTTATTACTGATACTTATTACTGATACTTATTACTGACTTATTACTTATCACTTCCCACTTATTACTTAATACGCTGGCGGCGTGAGGAAGACGTGTTGCTTAGAAGGAGTTTCATTTTGATTTAATAAGAGTTGCCTTCTTTCTGGCAGCTATCTAACTCATCCCCAGGAAAGGAAACCAGAGTTTGACCGAATTTAATTCCTTCCTCTCTTCGCAAGCTACCAAGATCCTGTCGACTACCTATAAAGGTCGCATTTACAGTCCCATTCCGATAAAACTCAAGGTCTTAGCAAAAATTCAACACCTTCCCAATCTATCTGCTTCCTACAGGCATGTTCTCTCGAATGAATACTGGAGCTCTAGATATAGACTCTAGCTGAGTCAGGACATAAGGAGTATCGCTCGTCATAATCTCTCCCAGGCTTCCTTCTGGAATATATTCAAAAAGGATAAGTTTGTCTGCTGCGGGAGTGGGCATCGGGTTTAGTTAGTAGCATAGATCTTGATTGAGTTTGGAGGAGTCACTAGCCCTACATAATTATGGAGTTACACTTTCTTCCTAAATAATCCCGACTTAGGGTGACTCAGATGCTGGGACTTATCTTTTTTGGATATCCTTAACTCCTGTTGCCCACTTATGGGCACCTCCTAGTACGTCGCTCTACTCTCTTCTCGAGTTTGTTAGCTGTTGAGAGCCGATCAAAGATAAATGATCTTCACAATGATTTTAGCCTCACCATCCGATGTAACAGGCATCAACTGTAGCCGACGTATATTTTATCAAAGAAAAAATCGGTTGTATGTCCCAAAGACCTGCGGCCCATTTCGATTCAAAATTCCCTCATATCCATTTACGAAAAAGCGCTTGCGCATAGAATTTGCGATCATTTCAGTCGGCGTAATTTAATCCCACCGAGGTTCATTGGTTTGTCCAAGTGCACTCGGCCCATTTAGCAATTTGTGAATTGCATCAATTTTGTCAGGATAACAGTCATCAGCTTGTTGTGGCTGTTTTTCTTGACTTTTCCGCTGCATTTGAACGCATCTTTATTCCCTTTGTTATCTCCTCTCCCAGATCACTTTGGCTGCCTGCGAGAATTGTTAACAGGGTGGATATATTGCCGTACATCAAGCGGTTCTACTATGTAGACGACCCTGATGCACGTCAGTTCTACCCTATTACAGGTGTGCCTCAATGTTCCCCACTTTCTCCTATCTTATATCTTGCTAGCTCTAGTGTTCTCTTCAAAGCTTTCAAATGTGATCAACCTTTTTGTGGTATATGCTGATACCACAACCCTGTTTTTTATACACAGGTGCAAAGATGTAGTCGGATATCAGCCGATTCTTTTTAAGATTAAAAGATCAGTTATCCTTATCCAATCTTATTCTAAACTCTGAAAAATCTCAGGTGGTAATCTTTCATGGCGCCCCTGCCGCTATAAATAAACTTAAGAGATTTGCACTCTCTGATCTCCTCTCCTTTTACAGTCTCAACCACCCTACCTTCACAAGTCGAGTAAAATATCCGGGATTTATCATTACAGTGTACTAGTCGACAATCGTACATGAATAGACTTAAACGTACTCTAAAGAGAGCTAGATGGGCCATGAAACAGGTTCAGCATCTGTCATTGAATGGAAAAAAACAAGTGAGCCTCTGGTGCACTTGGACTATCTCGGGATTTGTCTTCTTCTCTTGAGGACGTCCGCCAGAGCAAATACTAAGGTTTCTCAAGTTCCTCATCTCGAAATTACCGACCATAGTCCGCCTAGACCTGACTTTTAGGGGGTTAGAGACCCTGAATGTTTCAGTCAGATGACAACACGTTGATGCAGCCGGGGGCTCAGATCTCTCTGGGCCTGAAGCCGTGAAGATTTTGAAGTAGTTTCAAGAAGTTGTGTTTTACAAATAGTAGAGAAGGTGACAATTTCTCCCAGATCTAGTTTTTGTTTATTCTTTATCGAATGTTGTATTTTGTCAATAAAATCGTTATTTATTTTTTAATTTTTTAAAACTTGCTTCATAACTTCTGATGATCACAATTGGCTATCGAAAATTCAATTTTAATAAAAATTATATTCACTAGTTCCTTTGTTCAGTTAGTAATAATCTTTATACAATATATTTTGCTAATATTTGCGACTTGGCGGAATCCAAATATGTCCTTGTTTATGTCAAGGCTTATCATTTTGATACTCATTATGTGGTATACCAATTCTGCCGGATTTAATTTTTAAAATTATAGAGCAATTTTTGATATGCCTGTAATCATGTATTCTTATGATGATGATCATTATCCGATCAATCTAACTTGCATTGTTTCAGTGTTTACTTCTCTTTGTTATATATACTACATGTAATGAACATATGTGGATCCTTAAAATTCAAAATGCGTTGTAGGCATGTAAATGTGATATATTTGAACTATGCTTGCCATCATGTTATGTCCAAATGCTCATATATTACTGTAATTCTTTGTATCCATAGGAGGTCCTAAGACATATGGTCTAGTCACATTTTGTCATAGCAATTTATCATAAGTCAAACATGCCTTTAAATAGCGCTCTGTGATGTTACTTATATCGCGTTAGCAATTAAAGATTACAAATTGAAACCATCCATTAAGCAATCGTTTATAAGTAGCTGAACATATGTGATGCATTGCGTAACGATTTTTATTGAATATCAATAAACGGTGAGAATGTTTTCATATCACTAGCTTTGTGACGGGCTGTAAGGTAAACGGTCGACGTGGTACGTTGAAGGTGTGGTTATTTAATATGAATTTAGATATTAATATATTAAATTATATATTAAATTTTAGATGAAATTATATTATATTCGTAAATTATATTATATTATATTATATTCGTACTAATTATTAATATTTAAGGCACTGAACTGGATTATAGAAACGATAAAAAATTTATTGTGTCTGTATGTAACACGTATGTCGTAAGCATATTGTTGCAAATGCCGGTATGCTTTGATTTATGGTGTTAACACATATGCGTGATGATCTCGTGATTGGTGTTATGAAAAGTGTGGAAGTGATAGATAAGAAAAACGTCGTGCAGTTATTTTTTCGCTAAAGTAAACGGTATTAAACTAGGTTTGAATTAGTTGTCAATCTTTAAAGAGAGACAGAAAATGAGCAGCTACTGCTTCATATGTTGCTGGATAAAGTTGTGATGTCTACTTATATGGAGACGGATGAAGAGAGCAGGAAAGATCATACTAGTGTTATAAACGGATCGATAGCAGTCTTTGGACAAGACCCTTTCGCAGTGTACGTTGAACTCATCATAAAAGGTGAATTGGTATATCCGTTGACGAAGCTTTATTAGGTTCGCTCTTTTACGAAGCTATCGTAAGGAACATTCATTATATATCGATTCCGAGTCAAGTAAAAAAGAGTTGATATTGATAAAATATCGACATATGAATGCGCAATCAAACAAGAGCGATATTCACAGTAGACAGGAATACGACGGCGGATATCGTGTAGTATGTCATGTGATCAGGCAAGGATTTTTGGATGTTATATTCACTAAGAAACTAAAACGCGGTTAGATAAATGAATTGCGGAGACAAAGGTTATACATCTCGATATCATCATGACAAATAAAGAAGATACACGTCATAGAAACAATAACGGTGTTGGAATTGCTGTATACGTCGTGTAGTATGCCATGTGATCAGGCAAGGATTTTCATATGATACATTCACTAAAAACTAGAACGCGGTTAGATAAATGAATTGCGGAGACAAAGGTTATACATCTCGATATCCTCATGACAAATAAAGAAGAGACACAACATGGAAACAATAACGGTGTTGGAATTGTTGTAAACGTGGACATTTTTGACGATACTGCTATGTTGCAAGAAATAGTTGGGATGTAGAAGCATCTGAGCTTCTAGCAACAAGCCAGTAAACACGCTGCTTCGTCTAGCATCGTGAAGAATTAGTGGTGTATTAACAGTTATCACAAATTCAGTCCAATGACGATGACTTCTGGGTTGTTAGGACCGTCGCGGAGTGATACATTAAACTAATAAAACTGATGATCGAAGTCTAGTTATTTAGCAGCAAATATTGATTACAAATCAATCATATCCAGTTTTGGCTGCTGGGCCGCAGTTTCAAGCGATTTTTCGCAATAACAATAATATAATGGTAGTACACGGATCTGCTGAGTAAACAAACGTCCAGGTTCTTTTTACGAAATGAGACATTTATAGAAAATGATGTTGCTTGGTAGACTGTAATTTGATTAACGACTCTCTAGCACCATGTCACTTCTAGACGACTAATTTAGCACATAAATATGGAGTGCTCGGTTACATTCATCAGTAGAATGAAGTACTCACTGGTTGTTTCGGTTGCCTATGTGACTGTGATGAAGGCGTTTCCGACATTTTGCTTAATTGACTGAGGTTTACACTCTTTAACCAGATCGAATTATTGTGCAATTCGATCTGGTATAGAAAAAACACTAGGTAGAGGTTGTTGCTGAATTGTCGCTGCACTCGTCAGCCGAAACGACTGATGGTAGTTCATCCTACTTATGAGTGCTGCCGGCTACCATCATCTCGTCTAAAAGTGATAACCAAGTCTGCTCCGCATGTAATCGAACTATGGTTTTTGGCAACATTTACAGTTATTAACATTTACTGAAGCTTATTAGCTCCCGTAGCACAGTTTACACTATGTTATAAAATTATAATAATGTATCTTTCAAAGGATCCTATGAGAAAGCAAGCAACCACAGCGAGTAAAATTCCTGTCGAATAAAATTAGGATGATCCGGAAAACACATGGTTAGTTTAAAAAGGCTAGGCCCATGCTACCACTCTAGCAAATTCTAGGATATGCCTTTTTAATATATCACAAGGCAGCCGAAACTAATGATGACAGTGCACCCTACTTATGAGTGCTGTTGGCTACAATCAGCTCGCCTAGGATGGATAAGGAAGTCTGCTCTACGTGTAGTCGAACTCCGGTTTTTGGCAACATTTATAATAAATGTATTTTAAATGTATTTTAAATTTTAAATTTTTCAATTTTTTAATATATATGTATATATATTCTATGCTATATTGGTCGTTTATAAGTGACGACATTGAATGATTCTAATCAATGACTAATCTTAATCGATTAGTTGTCGTATCAGTGACTAATCTTAACCGACAGTTTCAATCAACTTTATAAATACAACAAATATGCATACGCAATCATAAACAAAGATGAAGATACAATGTAAGAGTATCGAACATTTCTGGGTAAGCCAACTAATGACGGAGTATTATGTATTGAACAACACGAGCGCGGATACCATTTACCTTAAAAATCGCAAATACCTGTAAGCATTATTACGCCGGTTTTCTTTCGTATCACATAGCGAATTTTAAAAGTTGATTTTAGGAACCTGCACAATTTATAAACACGTGGTTGAAAGTTAACACTGATTAAGATTTTAAAATCTAAACGCGTTTGTTGGTAACTAATCAGGCTTTCTGTACATCATTTCCATTCTAAATCTTTATTTATTACCGGATCCAGTAAACTATTCTCGTTGTTTTCATTAGCGTGATTAGCCGTAAAATGAAGTATTTTCTTTATCAAAAAATGTGAAAACTGACATAACTGGTTATTGAAAACCATCACAGTCCATCAGCTATCAAATTTCTGTCCGGTTTCTGCTTGAGCTTCAGCTGTAGAATCCAGATTTTTAGAGAGTTAAGTGATCCTTCATCACATCATCATCCACAAATGAATGATCTTGTAATAATCATTGGGATGAGCCCTATAAACTTTGTTAGAGGATGGCTCAACATTAACAATTAGGATTTCACTGATAAAGCTCAATAAGAAAAACCTTTTTTATTGCTGATAAACAGTGATGGTTTCCAATACCTAGTTATGTCTGTTTCCCTCTTTTGCTTATTAGTAAGCAAAAGAGGGAAATTCTTACTACTATTTGGCTTGAAGGTATTTGTTAACAGTCAAAATCTTATTTAATTTAAATAAAGTATTTTTCTATTTCTTTAATACACACGAATGCCCAAAATTAGTTTTGATACGAAATCATCATTAACTAATAATATGAATTTTGCAGTTTTTGACTTCTCTTATGATTCCGTCCTTAATTGTATTTCTTTATTATGTAATTCTAGATTTATGCCTTCAAGTGTGGTGCCGTGTGCGGACGTGCTTGGGAATTGTACATTTGTAAATGTCATTCACTATAACAATCCCAGTGAGTTTTGGGTGACGTTAAGTAAAAATGAATCTGTGCTGCGCAGTTTACAGGAACGAATGCAGGTTTACTGCAAAGAAACAACAACGTAAGTGAATCTGTTTTTCAGAAGAAAAAAACTATTTTCATTATTGGACAATTTCGACTACAATATTATTTTTGGCATATTTCTCTAAAGAATTTCTTTAATTCCGTTAAATTAAGAGAAATTAGCGAGTATCATTATTGTAAATTATATTTGGATAACTTTGATACATTGGGAAATGCAAAATGCATATGAATTTCAACTTGTCATTGAAATTGTGACCAATTTCAATGACAATAACGATTACTATCTTCAAAAACCAATTTTGCTCGAGTATGATATTATTTTAATAATTGCTATTCAAAATTCGACTTCGCTTTATTCTGCCGAATATTACGACGGGTACTTTTATCATCGTCAGGTATATCATGTTGATGTACCTGACGATGGTGTACTTGACGATGATGTACCTGAAGATGATGTACTTGACGATGATGTACTTGACGATGATGTACTTGACGATGATGTACTTGACGATGATGTACTTGACGATGATGTACTTGACGATGATGTACTTGACGATGATGTACTTGACGATGATGTACTTGACGATGATGTACTTGACGATGATGTACTTGACGATGATGTACTTGACGATGATGTACTTGACGATGATGTACTTGACGATGATGTACTTGACGATGATGTACTTGACGATGATGTACTTGACGATGATGTACTTGACGATGATGTACTTGACGATGATGTACTTGACGATGATGTACTTGACGATGATGTACTTGACGATGATGTACTTGACGATGATGTACTTGACGATGATGTACTTGACGATGATGTACTTGACGATGATGTACTTGACTATGATGTACTTGACGATGATGTACTTGACGATGATGTACTTGACGATGATGTACTTGACGATGATGTACTTGACGATGATGTACTTGACGATGATGTACTTGACGATGATGTACTTGACGATGATGTACTTGACGATGATGTACTTGACGATGATGTACTTGACGATGATGTACTTGACGATGATGTACTTGACGATGATGTACTTGACGATGATGTACTTGACGATGATGTACTTGACGATGATGTACTTGACGATGATGTACTTGACGATGATGTACTTGACGATGATGTACTTGACTATGATGTACTTGACGATGATGTACTTGACGATGATGTACTTGACGATGATGTACTTGACGATGATGTACTTGACGATGATGTACTTGACGATGATGTACTTGACTATGATGTACTTGACTATGATGTACTTGACTATGATGTACTTGACTATGATGTATCTGAAGATGATCTACATGACGATGATGTACTTGACGATGATGTACTTGACAATGGTTTAACTGACTTTGATGTACCCGACGATGTTGTACCTAACAATGATGTACTTGACGATGATGTATCTGGCGATGATGTACCCGACGATGATGTACTTGACGATGATGTACTTGACGATGATGTACTTGACGATGATGTACTTGACGATGATGTACTTGACGATGATGTACTTGACGATGATGTACTTGACGATGATGTACTTGACGATGATGTACTTGACGATGATGTACTTGACGATGATGTACTTGACGATGATGTACCTGACGATGATGTACCTGATGATGTACCTGAAGATGATGGAAGTACCCGTAGAAACGTTGTAACGTTTTTTAAATATAAATCGAATTCAAGTCCTATAAATCTTTTATTACAACTGGAAATTCTTCTACATACAAAATTAAATTTAATAATTAAATAATTTTTAGTAAAAATAAATAACTAAAATGAAATTTCATTAAATAATTTAAATAAATTAGTAAACAATTTTTTCGCTTTTTGGAAAATATTGTATTTTTGAGATACTTGCGATCCTATCTTTATGAATTAATTTGTTTTTATTTTCAGTTAGAAATTATCGATTTCGAATAATTTTTAGAAATGTCAAAATTCAGAGCAAAAATTATTATTATATATTATATATTATAATATAATAATATGTTAATATATTTACATGGACATGATTTTAATATACATATTATTTAATCTTTCTACTCAGGCTGCAAACTAGTGAACGAATATCGTCGCAAACCAGTTGCCACACGATCTAACCACTAGCATCATCGTGTGCCTGCATTAGTATTCAGTAGATCATCAGTCCGCAAGCACTAAGCACTAACGTTTCAACATGATGCAATACTTAGAAAGTCTATAGAGAATTCAGCTATTCTTTGAAAAATTGCCCGCAACTTTCATGCGAATTTATATACTCCTTACCGGTCCGACAATTTTCGAAATAGATTTCCAAAGCAGGCCATTTAATCTGTGAAATGTAAAGATGTTATAGTGCTCTGTACTTTAATTTTTTCGCCGTATTTTCGTACAATTAGAAAATGCCATAATGCAGTAAAATCACTTCATCGATATTTGTATTACAGGATTTTGGATGCACTCTGACGTGATCATTTATAAATAGTTTGACAACCTTTTTAGTCATTTAACTTTCACCTCTATGTTCTTCACTCATCATAGTGCCTCCAGCTGCTTGTTATTGCAAACACTAGATATCGTTCACACCCGACGAACGTTACTAAACATATATTGCAACTTCATTCAATAAACTTGATTGATATCTTTTTTATTCAATTCTAAACTATTTCTATTTATTTATTCTATTACTGTGCAATACAACGTTTTAAACTATTATAACCTTGTATTGGCGTATTCACATTTGCTCAACAAAGACTATATGTCAAACGCTTGCAAAAATGCTTTTGTATCAATTACAATTCGAATTACAGAGCGTTATATTCGACACAAAGTCAGTTTTCAGCAATTATAGAAAATGGGCCCTCAAAATTATGTTCGACTAGATTTAAATGTTAGGATATTGATTAAAATACTCTTGAGCAACCAAGTTCATTTGTTTAATTTGTTGCGGTGTAGTTTTGAGTTCATTTGCTATGTGAATAAAACTTAGTTAAAAATTAACTCTACGATAAGTTACCAATCAATTCAGCTAACTGAGTCTAAGTATTTAATATAATTATAAAATAAAAATAAATTTATAAAAATACCTAAATAATAACAATAATGCTAAATCAATAAATCAAAATTTAATAATTAGATAATAAGTAATTGTAATAAAATTTAAATAATAAAATAAATAATTGTTATAAGATGTTGTATAACTTATATTAAGTTAAAATAAAAAATTGAAATTTAAAATAAATACCAATTTTTATGAATTGTTTAAGAATAACGAACCGTGTGTCATAATTAGAAATAGAGAATTAACTTTTTAATAAAATAAAATAAATATTTTTTTTAATAAAAATACAGACGTTGTATCAGAATAAGGATTAGAGGTCATCAAGAGGAACCGCTATGCTATCAGGTTTCGGATCCTATTCCTCGACTTAACACATCAGCAGGACCAAAGGCGTGCCTATGACGTATTTTTTCTGATGAAATTTGATTATTTAGGATTAATTTTAAATTAATTTTTTTATTATTGTGTTGATTTATATATTTTACTATTTTCTGCTTTGATGTTATTTTTATAGTAACCTAGTTTAAAATATGTATCTATTAAATTATTTAAATGATTTTGAAGAAAACCAATATCATTACATATTGTTGCAATTCTTAAAATTTCATTATTTAATGTATTATATTTTATATTATATGGTATGCATGAATGCTCATGCAAAAATATGTTTATTAATACGTATAACATACGTTGTACCAGAATAAGAATTAGAGGTCATCAGGAGGAACTGCTATGCTATCAGGTTTCGGCCCCAAACTCATCTCCCAACATTGCAGCGGGGCCAAATACATGCTAATGATGTATTTCCTCTGAAAAACTATCTAGTATCTTATTCTAATACAAAGTATATTATTTATTATCCATCCATAAAAATTTGCCACTTTAAGAGTTTTAAATTTATTCTTTATATTATTGTGTTGATTTATATATTTTACTATTTTCTGCTTGATGTTATTTTTATAGTAACCTAGTTTAAAATATGTATCTATTAAATTATTTAAATGATTTTGAAGAAAGCCAATATCATTACATATTGTTGCAATTCTTAAAATTTCATTATTTAATGTATTATATTTTATATTATATGGTATGCATGAATGCTCATGCAAAAATGTTTCTTGTAAATTTAAATATGTCATCTTTACGATATACATTAAAAGTAGTTTTAATTGATGTTAATTAATTAACATCTATTTAATCATATACACCTTTATCATTAATATTGGTTTAATTCAGAATGAGGCTACCTCGATAAATTTGTTTGCTTATTAAACTGAAATTGTTAGAGATAAATACACATATATCATCTACACACATCATATATTTAGAAAATATAATTTTATTGATATAAGATATATTTAATTTAAAATACTGTCTCGGGAATAAAATCCTGAATCGATGTTCTTATACTAAAAACGAGTATCAGTAAAGCTTAAATAATTATGCTGTCATTGTTTTAATTAAATGACTAGTGAAAATACTATTATAAAGCTTTTATAAAACTATACTTATGATATTATCCTTTCTATATTCATTGCTATGAATATTATCTTTAGATATCTCAATAAAAAATTGATTTTTTTTACAGTATTTCATACACAAACTGGAAACTTGGAGACTATTGTTGTGCTCAGTCTACAGTCGACAGTGTTTGGTTTCGAGGATTGATTATCAGCGAACCTTTCGATGAAATCTGCAACGTTTTATTATTAGACAATGGCCGCACCGAAAAACTTACATTCAATAGACTACGGAAGCTTAAGGTTACATTATTAATTATTTATACAAATATTATTTCAAATATTATACCTTAAGAGAAAAGTGAGAGAATTCCGGTGGAACTTGTTTATATATCAATAATCGAAATATTAATACACTTTAGAATTCTTCCGGGTCTATGTTTCACTGAACCGATAAGCTTTTCACTTTCAAAAAAGTTTTGTAATTTTTAAATTACAAGTTCATTAAATATGAAATTACAATTTTTTAATTCAAAGTCGTCTTAATGACGCTCTTTAACTGTGTAGGATTAAGTAATAAATACTTGCATTACAAAGGTTAAACCTTAGCTTTAACATTTACTTTATTAAAATCTTACCGCATAATTATCACATTTCATTGCGATGAGCAAAACTGAGATTAACTAAATCAGCTGAGTCTACATATCTTGTATTATTTATAAACTAAACATATTGATAAATAAAATAAATTAATAGTAATAAATTACTATTATCGATTATAAGTACAATCTCCACAATTTGCCGTAACATCAATGCGCCATTGTGCAATATCCGTTCTCATGTCTTTAGATTGTAATGTGTGTTAGTAAAGTGTCATCAAATATGAGAGTAACCGTAAATTAAGCATGAAGTTCGGAACTAGCTTAGCAATAATCAATTAAGATTGGACGGTCGACGTCCTGATAGAGTCAGCATTTTCCCTTGGCGTGAATGGAAATGTTTGATGTGGGACGCAACCTTCGTGGACACCCTCGCAGCCAGCAATGTTAGGAATGCAGCCAAAGCAGCTTCATATGCCGAAGAGCGGAAACGGCTGAAATATCTCTACTCCTGAAATATGGAGTAGAGACTCATGGATCACTGGGCTCTTCCGCTTTGGCTCTTGTTAAGGAGATATGAAAAATTGAAGCACGTTACCAGAGATTCACGTGCTACCTCCTCCAAAGCGTTAGCATCGCCATCCAACGTGGAAATGTTGTCAGCATTCTGGCGACGGCTTCAAAGGGCTAGAACATGGTAGGCTGCTGGTAGCAGCCAGTCTTGCCAAAAGAATGACATTTCTATACGAAGAAGACAAACGTTCTCTTGTATTTATCTTTTTTTGTTAAATTTATTGTTCATATATATGCATATTTTTTATATTTTTAGCAACAATCAATTCAGAATATATTATTAAATAATATTACTGTAAATATGTTAAACCACTGCATTCGCTAGATGACGGGTATAAAACAAGTGACAACATTAAAAAATAATGTGACATAAGGTTAGTCTCGTACTCAGAACTTGTGCCCAAACCCATCAATTTGTCTAAGACTCAATCTCGTCAAATGAATGCATTCAAACACTACTATTACCTATGAAAAGTGACCTTATGGTTTTAACGTGTACTTACAGAGATGTTAATGGAGAGAGGGCATGATCGAGGTTTAAACATCGTACATAGACGTTGCAATACGGCCATGCGAGGCTGAATGATGAAGGCGTGTGCCTCTTTGTGTATTGAATAAAATTATAGAATATTAACTTTTGTTTATGAAACAAATTGTTGACGCACGAAACTAATTTTTGTGATGAACACATTGCCATTGTTTTCAATTGTAAATCGAACCTTTGAGGTTTCCGAATTGGTTTTATGTTTTTTGCGGTACTAATTTGAGCTTTCTTTATAATTGTTAAAGTTTCATTTATTTGCGTTTCTATTTGGTGAACTAGTAATTCTTCGTTGTTATGTCTGAACGTAGTTAACCATCGGAGGCTGTAAATGTTACAAATAACGATGATGATGTGAAGCCAAAAGACTTGTTGAATATAATCGTTCAGCAACAAGAATAAATTCAAAAGATGCAACTTACATTGACTGCTTTGATGAGTCAGTTACAAGTTGGTCGTGATGGCACAGTACCGTTATTTAATCCTTTTGATTGGTACATGAAAAGTTGGCATGGCAAAGTTATTCATGGCAAATGTCCATCTACACGGGTATGAACGTCATTGATAATTGGAACGTTGAAAACAATTTTTGATATTAAAACAGTAACCAATTGTTCAAATTAATATGTAGGCTGCTTACGATTTTTGATATTGATGGATTCAGTTATGAATTTATTGAACTGTTGGACATCCATTATAAAAAGCCAGCACATATTATTACTGCTCCATATGCATTCGCTCAATGTAGGTTAAAAGATCAACAAAATCACAAGATTTGATAGCCAAAGCTAGATAAGTAGCTAATTGTAATGTGTGTTAGTAACATCAATGTAACATCAATGCGCCATTGTGCAATATCCGTTCTCATGTCAATGTAAAATCTCCATGCATATTACACATCTATCACACATTTAATTTGCGATCAGCTTACTGATTCTGCTTATGTATAACTGTATATGTAACGTGTATCAGAAATTAAAAGAAAACAAAACGCACATATTCCTTCCATCTGAAAATGCGCCACTGTTCGCCCTCTCATCAAAAAGCAATCACTCGACTCCTCACTACCATCTTCGTACTGTCCTATCTCACTTCTCCTAACCCTCTCTAAACTTCTTGAGCGTGTTTTTCTCAAGAAGGTATCGGAAATTAAAGGACACAATCACATATTCAACGTCAACGATTACGAATTAAATGGTTACAATTTTTCGGCGTGTGGTCAATCTTGTTTTACAATTATAGAAGAAAAATTGAAACTTTTTTAAGCAAACAAGCATATCAAATGTTTATGATTTTAATAAAGTAAATGTTAAAGCTAAGGTTTAACCTTTGTAATGCAAGTTTTTATTACTTAATCCTACACAGTTAAAGTGCGTCATTAAAACGATTTTGAATTAAAAAATTGTATTTTTGTAATTAATTAACTTGTAATTTAAAAATTACAAAACTTTTTTGAAAGTGAAAAGCGCTTTGGTTCAGTGAAACATAAACCCTGAAGAATTCTAAAGTGTATTAATATTTCGATTCATTACAAGCATACATACCATGTATTTGTATTTAAAATTGTATTTGTATTATTTGTATTAAAAATTTTATAAGCAAACAAACATATCAAATGTTTATGATTTTAATAAAGTAAATGTTAAAGCTAAGGTTTAACCTTTGTAATGCAAGTTTTTATTACTTAATCCTACACAGTTAAAGTGCGTCATTAAAACGATTTTGAATTAAAAAATTGTATTTTTGTAATTAATTAACTTGTAATTTAAAAATTACAAAACTTTTTTGAAAGTGAAAAGCGCTTTGGTTCAGTGAAACATAAACCCTGAAGAATTCTAAAGTGTATTAATATTTCGATTCATTACAAGCATACGTACCATGTATTTGTATTTATAAGCAAAAAAACATATCAAATGTTTCAGTAATATTTTTTATATATTCTGAATGGATTGTTGCTTAGCTAGTTCCGAACTTAATGCTTTATTTGAAGAACTTAATTTAGGGTTTAGTTAATCCAAGTTTTGCTCATCGCAATTAAATGTGTGAAAAGGAAGCTAGATTGGGACCCCATATTTGGTTGGAGTCGAGAAGAGAAAAGGAGGAGAATATGATCTGATTTAATTACTTTATAAATAATTTAAGATATAAGACATTTCTAATACATTTCGTTACATATACTGTTATGCATACTGATAATATAATCATTTGAAATTTCTTTGACTATTTTTATTCTTTTTTTATTTATCAACTATTTAAAACAATTTTATTTATTTCTTCGAATATGAGAAAATCTGCCTTACAGATAATTGATTTGTTAGACAAGATATTAACTCTTTATTTAATGATTAAGGTAATTAATTATTAAACACTTGCCATCTTTTACTAATTCTCCTATTATTTGTATTTTAGTTTTTGAATTTTATTTGATATTTCGGTAACCTCTGTTAAGAAAATTACACAGAATTCAGAAAATTACAATTTGAATTGTAATTTTCTGAAGATGCTAACAGATGTTAGCGAAATATCAAATAAAAGTTCACCCTTTTTGATTCAGCTTCAATTATTATTGTTATCCTGCACGCTACTTATCCTATAGAAAAGGCCAAAGGCAGTACACTTCATTTCAGTATTGGTGGACCTCATTAGCTGCTGATTAGATGCCTAGGTTTCATGTTTCGGCCCTTTTTTGTTGGCTGACGATCACTTTACTCATCTGCTTTATTGAAAATTAGATTTAATAAACGAATCTTTTAAATTTTATTGAAATCATTTTTAAATTAATAAAAACTATTTGAATACTTTCTGGTTTCGAAGCCATTCGCAACTCATGTCTAAAGACAGTAGTCGTTTTATGCCTAGGTTTCATGTTTAGGCCCTTTTTTGTTGGCTGACGATCACTTTACTCATCGGCTTTATTGAAAATTAGATTTAATAAACGAATCTTTTAAATTTTATTGAAATCATTTTTAAATTAATAAAAACTATTTGAATACTTTCTGGTTTCGAAGCCATTCGCAACTCATGTCTAAAGACAGTAGTCGTTTATTCTACTCCGTTTTGATTAACAACACGTTAAGCCATTCGCAACTCATGTCTAAAGACAGTAGTCGTTTATTCTACTCCGTTTTGATTAACAACACGTTAAGCCATTCGCAACTCAAAGACAGTGTCGTTTATTCTACTCCGTTTTGATAACAACACGTTATATTTTGTTCAAATATCATTATTATGCCCTTTTCAAGTGGTATAATATCTCTCTCAATGATAGGATATCTCGGTGTATCCTATCACCGAGATTCAAAATCTTTGTATCTCGGTGATACAAAGATTTTTTAAAAGCAATTTTCCAATTCGAGTACAACGATGTGCTATAAACGATTTTCTATGATTTACAGCAAACGTTTTTCTTTATTAAACTTAAATTAATAATTCATTTTAGCCTGAATTTTTCGATATTCCTCGCTTGGCCATACTATGTTCTCTACAATCCATTCGACCTGCAGATATACAAGGAACGAATACATGGTCATATAAATCTATTGCTGCTTGTCGTGATATATTAGCTCCGATATACCCTTTGCAGTGCACGTTTACCGCAATTCTACAGTCAGACAAGAAAATCTACGATTTCAATCTTATCCATTATGAAGTTGTTCTTGTAGATATCGAACGGTTAATTAATCCCTCCATACATTTAGTCCAAAATGGTATCACTATCAAGTTTAACATCAAATTTTAATTTTGCTTCTTAGGATTTGCATGGCTAAATCTCCACCCAAATATAGAGGGTCCTAGATGTTTTAACGATATGTTATCGAGCGGTAAATTTTGTTTCTGGTTTTAGATCTAATATATTTAATTTAATTCTATTCATAAGAATTATTGTAGCTGGATCAAAGAAAAGAGAAATTTTTTTTTGATATTTCGCTCACATATATACCTGTAAGTATCTTCAGAAAATTATTATAGATAAATAAACATATTATATAATGTCTATGTAAGATCAAGATAAAAAAAAACAACAATTTTTGAAGTCAAACACATCCGAAATACAAAATAAAATGAAAAGAATTTTGATTTTATATTTTCCATATCTATTTATTAATATAAAATAATACGATATTTATTATATGAAGCCGGATTTGTTTAAACGCATAAGCTGAAGGTGTATTAGTAATAATTTACTAGCAAAATAAATAAATTAGAATTTATTAGCAATAATTTATAATACAAATTATTTCATTCGTTAATAAATAATTATTAACGAATGTATATGTACTCTAAGAAAATAAAACGAGTTTTATATTAGAAGTTTATATAGTAATAGT
This sequence comes from Pomphorhynchus laevis, assembly GCA_012934845.2. Classification (NCBI taxonomy): domain Eukaryota; kingdom Metazoa; phylum Acanthocephala; class Palaeacanthocephala; order Echinorhynchida; family Pomphorhynchidae; genus Pomphorhynchus; species Pomphorhynchus laevis. The sequence continues at coordinate 104,074 of WNNJ02000574.1, read as the reverse complement.
CCACACACTTGAAATATGCAATCACATATTTGCATAAAACCAGTATGTATGTTATTACCTTAATGTTATAATATACTACAAATTGGGTAAGCTGCAATTGTATAAAATAACTATTTATAAATATTTTAAGATAAAAAGTTTTATTTCAAAAAGGTCAATTTATTTTGATATCTCCTCCTATGTTATTCAGAAGTTGCAAAAAATTTCATAATCAGAAATTAAAAGTTTTTTGAGTCATCTTTATAAATTGCAAAAGTTGGAAAACTTTGGTAATTCATGAAATTGTAATTCATGAAAAATTACAATTTTAAAATTTAAATTGCAATTTTTACAATTTCCAAATTGCAGCTTAGCGAAATAGAAAATAAAATTATCCTCTTTTATTTGATCCAGCTCCAATAATTCTTTATTAATAAATGGATCATTATCAACTAATTAATATCCAGAACGTAATTTACTATTGTAAATTGTAAATAATTCCAGTTAAAAACACGAATTTCAAAAAGATATTAGAGCTGGATTGTAATTGCTGTAATTGTAATTGATTGTAATTAATTTTATGAAATAAAATTATTAAAATTGAAATTAATTTTTTTTATAATTATTAATTTATGTTTTCTAACTTCGTAAAATAAAAATATAAAATTTTGATTTATAAATAAATGAATTTTTAAATAGTTCAGATTATTCCTATAGAAATATGAAAATATTATAATATTAAATATATACTAAAATATGAAAATATTAAAATATTTCTATCTGTTTCAGCTATTTTGATCCAGCCTCAAAAATTCTTTATCAATAATGAATCATTATCAACAATTTAAATTCTATCTGCTCGCAAACGCTTATGATTGTTTGCTAAATTTTTTGCTTCTAAAAACTTCTATCTAGAAGTTTTTAGAAGTTATTTGAATTTAGTGATAATTTCCTGCAAGGCGTCAGTATTGTTTTACTTTTTTAAATACCTATAAATAATATATCTAATATTAAAGTAAATTTAAAATAATGCTATATTTATTAATATTAATAATAAATATATTTAATAATATTATGAAGCACAACGCATTTGGTGATTTGTGGCACTACGTTGTTATGAATCATGAATTGTGAATAAAATCGTGAAATTGTTAATCTTGATATTTTGGCGTGCTTGTAAACATTTGGTTTATTGTATGTGTCATGGCCGTGATGGGTTTAAAAATAATATATTAGATTGTTTATTAATTGGATAATTAATATATGAATAATAAGTAATGGTTAGCAAAATTATTAAATTTAAACTTTAAGATAAATATTAAGTTTAATAAAAATAACTAATTAGGATTTATTTTTTAATTTGTATTAAACACATTAATAAATCTCGGTCATAAAAATTTAAATTTAAATTAAAAATTTAATTTATTTTTTTTTAATTTTCAACTCTTCATTTTATATAATTTTTCTACATTTGAATTAAAGTCATTCTTAAACTGTTAGAAATGCATTCCAAAGCAGATAATCTGAGTTGTTTCGTGTTAAAGTGAACATCGCGACTCAAGTAGATTAGACAAAAAGCCTATAGCTTTGCCTTTTAAAAGGCAAAGCTATAAGTATCGATTAACTGATTCCAATTTTTGAAGAAACCGCAAGGCGAAACATAAAATTAAAGAATTAATCTTTGTTTTTTGTTGGTCGATGCCAATAATCATATTTCGAATATATTTTGGTCATAGCCTGATCCCACCTGGAAGTAGCTTATAAATTGATTTTAATATTTACTTATATTCTTATTAGCTTATGATTGTTTTTTCATCAAAATAAAATCAGAGAGTTAATTTAATCTGAATTTCTTATACTTGTCAGACCGCTGATAAAGTTATTATCATCTGTATTTGTTCTTTATAAGAATTTCTTTTAAGTATTTTGATCACTTAAAAAATTCTCCTTAAGGGAAATTAAAACGGAGATTATTTTTTGTTTCCTATTAATTAAAATTATAAATAAAGTATATAAATTTTATTTTTTAATTATTTAAATTACTCATAAATTATTTTTGATTGCATCAAAAATAATATTGTCTATCTTTTCAATATAAGATTGATAAACTCTTCAATAAACGATAAATCAAAATTAAAAATTTTAGATTTTTAATTTTCTTATTCCAATTTTAATTTTTTATACTGAATTTTGTCTTTTTTATAGTATTTTATATTGTTATTTATATTATTTTGTAAATGTCGCACAAGCATTCAGTGCAATTTTCGAATCGATCGGTTATTGATTTTCAGCTTTTATCATTTTGATCTGGTTTTATTTTACACTTCAAATTTTGGTATAATTTATATTTGCTTAACACATGTTTTTTTCTGTATATGCCCTTGGACACAATTTGATAGCGAGTTTTAACTTATAAAATTTAACTTATTTTGTCATATGTGTTTTTCTATAATTTTTAATATGTAGTCAATCTTAAATATATAAAAATCTGAATTGATTAGCATATTTACTATAATTAAGGTTATGGTTTATCTGTAGAAATGCTATTTTTCCAGGTTCCGGCACCTAGTCATCAACCAACATATAGAATTATAATTATATTGGAATTTAGATTATTAATTGAAACATTCTTATGAATTATAATCAAAATTGGAGATCATCAAATTAACATTGATCAATTTTTAGCCTCTACATATTTGATTAACATGTATTTGCATTTAAGTCTTATAATTAGATAATTCATGGCGTTTTAAATAATTTAATTATTTTAAAGGATGTATATTTATTTATCTGTAATCATAATTGAAAAGTATTACCTACACGAGTGTTATTTCCTTCGTCCTTTGAATTGAGATGTGATTAGATTTCAATATATTATGCTTTCAATATTTTAATGTTTAAGATTAATTAAAATTAGCTTATTAACTAATAAGCTTTTTCTACTGCATTGGTCTTTTTAGTTTTAATAATTTGTATTTTTGTTCTGTAATTTTAAATGAATGTTAAAAACTTTTATGAAACATTAAAATATTTTTTTGATTGTTTCAAATCAATCAAATTATATATTACAATTTAGTTTATTATCAGTTATGAAAATGAATTCATTTCGTTCATATTTCTCTTGTTTATCCTTTAGTCATTTGGTTTCTAAGTTTATAAAAATCTATAATTCTTTACTCATTATAGTTTCTTGGCAATCATTGATATGATTGTATTTAGCGTATCCTGTTCAAAATTTAAGTAATACGACTTGGGATATTAGCGTATCAACATTCCGAAAACTTGATGATTTCTATGTACAACTATGTGTTCGTAATGACGAACTTCAAATGGTATTTTTGATCCATAATAACTAATTTTAAATGCTTGCTCTTCCGTTCAGTTAAAGTCTCAAATCGAATTGGATGTGTCCAAGACAATGATAATGACGAGTCCATCAAATGAAATAGGCGCTCCTTGTCTTGCTCCGTACACTGACGGAAAGTACTACCGTTCGATATTCCTCGGTAGTTGTTAGACACGTTTTGATCAGAAATTTACTCTGTATTTTTGTGCAGAATGCAATCTGGAAACTTGCCATGTATTTTACGTAGATTACGGCAATTCTTCAAGCATAGTTCGCACTTCATGTCTACCAGTTCTGAACCATTTAAAAGTGATAAATATGTTTGCTCATAAATGCTCATTACGGGGAATACAAATGGTAGAATCTAAGGACCCTACCGAATCCGGTATGATCTGCGAGCGCATAAAAGCTGAAATATATAAGCTTAATTCGTCGAAAGCGTCATGCACATTTTACGAGCAAAGCCAAGGCGTTTACGATGTTACTATACATTTCGGATGTAAGCAGAGTAAAGCGAGTTTGTTTTGTCTTTATCGATTGCATTTATTATTTGCTGATGTTGTTATCCAAAAGATGACTGGATCTAAAATGTTTTCTGTATTTATAATCCGTCTCACTTTTCTCTTTGTTCTATAATTATTTCTATTGGTTGTCTTTATTTGTCATTTATTGTTGTAGACTTGTTGATATTCTAACTAAAGTTTGATTTCTTTACAGCTCAAAACTTTGCCGAACACCTTCAGTCACTTGGTCTGGTTCGATATTTTGATAGTTCACAATCACCTACTACTACTGCAGGACGTGCGATTATAAGAAGCGAAAAAATGTATTCTTCTAAATCCGCTAACTCTACTACTGTGAACAATAGACCGATTGTTATTAATTACAACAAATTCATATCCCCCACACTTACAGTACAGCCTGGTATGTACGAGGCTGTGTCTGTTGTTACAATTCAATCACCCCAGGAATTTTACATTTGGCTAACGAAGCTCAATACAGACAATCAAATTCTGTGTACTAACCTTAATACATTTTACAATCAAAGGCGACAAACAAACTTGAATATCAATGAATTAACACTGTCTTGTGCAATTGTGGTTAAATTCAAAGATGTTTATTATCGGGCAAGTGTCAGGTATGTGTTTGGATTAAAAGAAATTCTTAACTTTGAAATAAAGTTTCGTGATATTTCCAAACCTGATAATCTATCATTTTTGAAATTTCAATATACCTAATTTGACTTTTGAGGTAATTTACAATAGGTATTTACTTATAAGTTAATATAATTTATAATTATCAATTTATATTTGGTAAATTAAAATATTAGATTAAATTATTAAATTATTCGATTATTGGATAAATTATTCAATATTAGATGAATTATTTAATTAAAATCAATTAAAAATTACTAAATTATAATTCAATTATTATGCAATTCGGTAAATTATTCAAAAATATATCAGGTAAATTATTTATCATTTTTTAGTTTAATAGGTGTTTTATATTCTACTGAATTGTAATTTATGATTTTTTCACAATTTTTGTAACTCTTTTAGACAATAAAAATTTCATTATCCTTTAACTGAGCGTAAACTCCTTGAGCGTCTCGTTCTTCAAGCAAGTTAATACATATCTCTATTCCTCTAACTTATTTCCTCCCTTCCAAGCCGCTTTTCGCTCTAATTACTCTACCGAAATTGCATGTCTTAAAGTTTATAACGACTTACTCATATCGCGCGATCATAAATTATGTAGTGTCATAGTTTCTCTTGATCTATCGTCTGCTTTTGACATCGTCGATCACTCGATTCTTCTCCATCGCCTTCGTCATGATTATGGCTTCTCTTTACCCACTGTATCATGGTTTTCTTCATATCTATCAAACCGTACATTTCGCGTATATTCTAACTCTTCTCTCTCCCATCCTTCGTCCATTCCGTCCGGTGTTCCACAAGGCTCCGTATTAGGCCCTATGCTTTTCTCTCTTCTTCTTGGCGATTTGTCTTCGATTTCTCATAAATTTAACTTCCATGTTATGCAATATGCTGATGACATTCTCATCGTTGCTCATGCACCTGTTTATCGTATTCACGATCTTAGTGTTTCTGTTTCCAGCTGTCTTGTCTCAATTTCCAATCATCTTTCTTCCCTTCGCCTTTCTCTGAATCCTGATAAATCTAAAATTATGTGGATCCTACCTCGAAGCTTCGGCGTAGAACCTCCTCTCGTATCACTAAATTCTACAATTCTTCCTATCGTTGATAATCTCGTTTTCCTAGACTTTCATTTCGACAACCGACTTTCACTTAAACCTTTCGTTAGTGATAAAGTACGCTCATCTACCTTGATACTCCGCAATCTCCGTCAAGTTCGTAGATTGATCGATTTCCCTTCTTGTATGACTCTCATATCTTCTCTCCTTTTTTCTAGACTCTATTATTGTCTTAGTCGATTTTCCAACTCACGTAAATCCACTCTTCTTCCTTTACAACGCATCATCAACGCTGCCGTCCGTGTTCTCCTCCGTCTTCGTCGTTTCGATCATACATTCCACTATATTGTTTCTCTTGATTGGCCTACCATTTATTGTCGTGTTCAAATTCGTCTTCTTATCATTGCTTTTCGCCTTATAACTTCTCATACCCCTTCATTTCTCAACCTTCCTTTTCTCGACAATTCTCGTACTGTGTATTGTGCTCTGCGTTCCCGTAATTCCCTTCTTTTACATGTCCCAATCTTCTCTACCTCTTTTGACTTCCGCTCTTTCATTGTGTCTGCTTCTCTCTTGTGGAATCAACTGCCTATTCATATCCGCCAATCAACATCTATGCCGTGCTTCAAACGCCAAATCCAATTCCATTTCAACAATTAACTAATTACCTGTGAACTTTTATTTTCTTTTTTTTTGTTTGTTAGTTGTCATGTAAGCGTGCATTTTGCACGCATTTGTCACGTTAAATAAATTATTGTATTATTAACTGATCAGTTTACTTTTATCTTTCATAAAGAAAATTTTTCGTTCATAAAGAATTGAATGACAATTGCATTTATTCTCTGTAAATACATCTTGACTTCTTGCTTAAGAATTAAAATTTTACTTGTAATAACATAATTGATGATATTTTAGTTTATTTATTAATTTATTATAATTAATTATTAATTATATAATTATTTATTAATTTATTAAAATATTTATTTATTATTTATTAATATTTATTTAATATTTAAAAGTAATAAATCACTTTTAATTAAATAGTTGTAAATATTATTTTCATCATATATGGCATGCATTTTATAAAATTAAGATGGCATGACATTAATTTTAATTTAATGCCACTTTTATTATAAAATACTTTTAATTACACTTTAATTTTACTTTCATTATTAACATTTTGTTTATATTATTCTAGTAATTTGGAATTTTCAAATATTTTTCGAATTTCTAAGTAAAAAAAAGTCTTCAATTATACTGAATTATTGCACCTTCAATGATTTCATTTATCATTTCGAAAAATTAAGCAACAATTACGGTGGACATTAGAAACAACTTTTTAAATCCCAAGGCAGTAAAACATAAGCGAGTTTCATAAAATGTTCTTTTTTACAAAATTCTATCACGTAATATTGATTGTTAGATACCAACTTTTTTTATTCAGAATCTAAATTCATATTTCCAGCAACGTCTGGTGACTTTAAGATAAAAATTACCGTTTGTTTCTCTGACTGTAAGATGTCAATAGTTCTATTTTCTTAATCGTGATTTGTCAAACTAAAACTCAATGTCTAGTAATATTTTTATTTATAGTATGAAAGAATCAAAGAAACGACAATTTCGATAAAACGATCCAGTCCAATATTTCAATATCTGCTTCTATCACTAGGAACACTGTTTCACACAATATTTTTAAATATTGTCAATCCAATATTTTAACAGATACATATCATCGTCAGCAACTACTGTTTCACATTACGTAAAAGTTTTATATACAACAGTTTTATCGTAGAACACTTAAATAGCCTTCAAAGAAAGAAAAAAATCATGTACAATATACCAATGCATCAATTAAAATTTGTCAATGGAAGTGAAAAAAAGAAACAATCACAAAGAAAAACAAACAACAAGTTAAAAGCATTATATTTTTTTACACAAAAAAACAAAAAGCAATATAAGACATAATTAATCAAAATTAAAATAATAAAAGCAATAAAATCTGAAACAAATCAAACAAATATAGCTTATTAAGTTCAATTAACTATAAAATATATAAAAAAACAATTAAATTTTATAGAATATTTAAAAAATAAAATCTGCTTTATATTGGACGTCACATCATTGATAATGATGTGACGTCATCATTATCAATGATGACGTCACATCATTATCACATCATTGTTCTAAATTTAGTGGATGATGTGCTAAAACACACATCAGACTACCACGTTTAATGCTATATTTATGCTGTGAGATGCGTTTTTCCAATCCCTGTCCAGTTTGACCGATATAAGAGACGATACTGTTATCACATGTCATCTTATAAAAAATGAAAGAATTATTAAATTTCGATTTTAATTTTAAAATATTATGTAATTTATATTAATAAATTATATTTGTTTGATTTGTTTTAGTTTTATATTGTGGCTTAGTTATTTTGTGGCCTGAATTTTGTTTTACTTTGTGAAAATACGGTTTTCATTTGATGTGAAAGTTTCTTGTACAGGTTTTTTTGAAGTGTTTAATGTTGTACGATAAAACTTTAATTTATAAATAATTTAATATATAATTAATATAAAAAATTTAATAATATTAATTAATAAATTTATTTATTATGTATTAATATTAATCATAAATTAGGGTTTTGCTTTACAATCGTCGAATTTTAAAACTAGAATCAATAACGATAATTATAGATAAATAACTTTTATATAAACTTTAATTTAAAAAACTTTTGGGCAGTTGTGAAACTAGTTCCTGATGATAGCATCAGCTATTGAAATATTGGACTGGACTTTTTATCTAATAAATTGCCGTTTCTTTGATTCTTTCAAATAAATTATAATGTAAAGAAATAAATGTTAATTTTCAGTGGTTTATGAAAAAGATGTTTTCCGATCAATTTTAAATTTATCAAATTATCAAATACATCTCTGTCTTTAGAGAGATAAGCGAAAGCCATATTTTTGCGCGCCTCGTAGACTTCGGAAACGTTGTTAAAGTATTTCCTGACGATATATACGAGTGTGCTCCCGAATTCCTGCTTCCGCTTTCACGAGGGATTGCTTGCACTCTACATGGATTTGATGAAATAGTAAAATGATTGTTATTTTTCCTAGAATTTATCACAGCATTTTTAGGCATTTAGTGATTCGGTTACTAAACAGATGGAAGAGCTGTGTTTAAAGAAAGATCATTTTGCCAAAATTGTAGGAATTAACAGCCGACAGTTCGTTCAAATTGTACTCTTTATTCTTGACCAAGCAAATAACTATATAAGCGTTAACGATATTCTTCTTCAAGCATTACAGCCGGTATATTTTATTATTTTAAATTATATCTATTCAAATTAGGAACAATAATTAATTATTATTAATAAACAATTTATTGATATTAACATATGGTATACAGGCGATTTGGCTTGATCTTACTACTGCTACTTTCCGCAATATGCAGATTAATTTCAGCAATATGCAGATTACTCTTGCAAAACTCGATCCTGCTATTTATTAAACTCCGGTATTTTTTCAGACTAATTTGAAAAGGCCATTTAAGCAAACAGACCGCTTGTTTGGAAAATATCTACTCATAGTTACCATGACAAATTTTGTATGATCAGGTTGCCTTGTCATTCGAGAAGTTCTGACTGTTGCTGTCGTTTCTGTGAACTTCCATGTTGTGACATTTTGTATCTGTTTTCATTTTTAGTTCTTTCTACATTGAGTTTGCGCAAGGTAGATTCGATATCGTCATTTCGTCATGTTCCCACAACTTCTGCACACTTTTCGTCCTCGTGATGTATGACGACTAGCTTCGATAAGTACAATAATAAACTGACATCTTTGTATATAAACTGACTGTATTTTCTACCTCAATCGCTTACAATCGGAAGGAAATCGACTCAAGCAGTTCGATCTACGCCTGAACGCGCGTAAAACGGAATACCTGACCACGAATATGAATGATAATCAGCCACTACAGTTTGGAAGGCACACACTGAACCGAACAACTGCGTTTAAATACCTTGGCTCTACTATTGCGGCATATGGTAACCTACACGCAGAGGTCTCTTCTCGAATAAATGCAGCCTGGATGAAGTGGAGGTCAGTTACAGGTATTCTCTGCGATCCAAAGATAAAAGACCGACTAAAGTCAAAAATTTGCAAAACTGTAATATGACCCGTGGTCCTCAACGGTGCTGAATGTTTGCCGATATAAAAATTTGAAGAACGTAAAGTTGCCGCAATGGAGACAAATATGCTTCGATGAACAGCAGGATAAACCTTAAAGGATCATGTCCGGAACGAATAAATAAGTAACCAGTTTGGCGTGGTGCCAATAATAGAGAAACTTCGCGAAAGGCTACTTAAATGGAACGGCCAACGTTATCCGCACAAGCGAACACCAACCATCAAATATGTCCATCGCCGTGACAGTGGATGGAAAGCGTCCGATAGGAAGGCCGAAACTACGATGGATGAACATCATACGTCATGATTTTTTGATAAGTGTTGGACTGGAAACTAAAGACGCCCTCGATAGAGCCAAGTGGAGGCAATTCTCAAACGCATCGGACTCCGTCCCTACACGGGGAAGACTCTAAATAAAAGGAAAAAGAATAATTGTTTTTAATAATATATAATCACATATTAATCGTTTTGTCAATAATCTATAATCACATATTAATAATCGTTTTATTACTAACCAATATGTAATTTTATTACATATTGATAATCGTTATATTAATAGTTATGTCATAAAACGTTTGTTAACGTCCGTTCATTTTTTAGAGTCTAGATTTTGTACTTTGCCAATAATATTTTTTGCTAAAGTGGATATTTTTCATTCTTAAGTCTTGTATCCGATATGCCAATGCAGATTCATTTTAAACGTTTGCCTTGTGTCTTACAAAAGTTACTATCTTAGCACATCCACCTCACTTTGATGTCATAATATATTCAATTACTTATTTTGTATAACGCATTGTGATCTACAGTAGGAGGTCGCAATGCAGATATATAATGTTAATTATATAATATTAATATAAATTATATTAATATAAAATCCGTATTTGGGAATTTAAGATATTGTTTAGAATATAGTTAGAGTAAACCACAAATGATGAATTTTATTTTTCCGGTTCGTGTTAATTAAAAAGATGTAGACTTTTTATATGCAGACAATATAAAATTAATTATAAAATTAATTATACGGATAATTGCTTCCATCTCTGTATTTATTTGATTTTTAAATAAATAAACCAAAATTTTATTTATTCAATTCTATTTTAATAAAAATATAAAAAGTTGCATTGCGATCATTAGATACTTATGCCTACCTAATCCAAATGTGGTTTTTGTTTTGTATAAAATGCGTTGTTTAGGAAACCTGTAAACGACCGAATTCTGTACCATCTGGAAACGTGTTGAGCACTCAACTTAAACTGGGTGAGTATACTCAAATTCCTTCGCATACGGAATCTAAATTGGGGCGTCAACGTATTCCATCATTACCACGCCAATCAGAAAAAAACCAAAGTCGAGAACACGATCGCTACAGGTCAAAACCAACTCTGAGTTGTGATGCTAACTCTACTGTTAATAACCGTGAATATTTGCAAAGATATCACATTGAAAGCAACCTTGACGATTTATGTGATGATGATGCGGACCCGAGGAAAACTCAGGAATCTTCAAAAGTTAGCGGTTACACTCGGCGTGGTGGTTTCGGTATCACACACGACAGAGGAAGCAGTAGTGCACATCAATCTAGTCTATCTACAGATTTAAGTTCTAGTCAGGACTCCGCTAGCAATTTGACTCTTAGAAAAGCTGACGTGTTTGAAGGCGATATTGAGACTAAGTCTTATCGTGGTCGCGGTGGGCGTGGTGGACGTCAACCTACTGACTCTGTTAACAATAGCTACCGAAGATCAGAGGGTAGCTGGGGGAGGTTTGCATCTGGTAGATCTGAATTTGACAGCAAAGTAACCGATGTTGCACAATCGAAATATAATTATGAGCAGCATACCACCAGCTCAAAACACTCTGAGAGACATGATGTTGTTCATGATAGTTCTCATAGATTTGATCAAAGTGGACGTAACTTTCCTTTGGAAGATGATTGTTTGTCAGATGTTCATAAAGATGACGAATTTAAGTATAATATTTTGCTCGGTGGTTCCGAACGTGGGAGTGATAGTGGTGAGCGATTTTACCGAGGAAGAGGCGACTATCATCGCTTTACTAATGACGGTGAACGTGCGAATAGATATACGCGAACAAGACATGATTTTGACCGATTTTCTGGGGATTCTGAGCGCGGAAATCGATATACTAGAGGTAGGGGTGATTTTGGTCGATCATCCGGCGATGGAGAACGTGGGGTTCGATACTCTCGTGTTAGAGGGGATTTTGATCGTACACACCGCGATGGAGAACGCGAAAGTCGATATACACGGGGCAGGGGTGATTCTGAGCGAACATTCGGCGACGTAGAACGTGGAGGTCGATTTTCTCGTGGTAGAGGCGATTATAGCCGACTAAATGATGATAGTGAACGTGGAAGTCGATTTTCTCGCGGAAGAGGTGACTACGATCGATCTTCCGGTGATGTAGAACGTGGAGTTAGTAGATTTACACAAAATCGAAACGATTATGAGGTGTCTTTTAAAGATGGTGATGGAGGCGAAAGATATTCGCGTGGAAGGGGAACTTATGATCGTTTTTCTGGTGGCAGTGAAAGAGGCGGACAATACTTACGTGGGCGTCGCAGTTATGATCGCTCATCTGGTGAACGCGGTACACGATTTTCTAGAGGACGTGGTAATTCCGACAGAAATTATTGTGATAATAATCGATTTTCACGAGAAGATCCCGAAAATGTTAAAGATTCTGGTGAGATAGCAAGTGAATCGCTTCCGGTACGTGTGAGTGATGAATTCAAATCAAGAGACTATAGTGATGGTCGATCTAAATTTTATTCAAGAGAATCATATACTGAATCAAACGTAAATTCGAGAGATGGTACGTCGAATGCTAGACGCAATCAAAGAGGAAATCGACGTGGGATGCCTAGCCGTGGATCAGGAAGTGGATCATATTCGAATGAAATATCAGGCTTTAGCGAATATAAGTTATCGAAAATGGCTGAATGCTGGGATTCTGACGAAAATACGTCGATCGACGATTCAGTTGCTCGTGATGTCGATAATAAAATCAAATTAGATTCGTCGAATAACCGATCCTCATCACCGCCCGCAATTGTTTCTTCAAGTGATCATATCAATTGTTCGATACCTCCAATGAATTCCACTAAACAATCGATCGATTTGCATTCTAAAGCAGATCAAATTAATATATATTTTAAGATAGTTAATCCACACACGGGTAAATACATAATTTATAATTTCACTAATTATATTATTATAATGTTTAGCTGTAAAGTACACTATAAGGCTGACAGCAGTTGACTGCCACTGCAGTGAACAAGTAGCTAGCAGTTTGCTAAGCTGTTCATCAAGCCAATTACAGAAGAATAACGAATTTTGGTATTATAATTCAGACGAGAATGGGAATGCTTTCGAAGACTGTAGTAAATCTGATATCGATGTGCTGCTGACGGGCATTGCAGGTGCTGTGACAATTATTATTTTAGCCATAATTGGTTGTATAATTTAGATCATGGCGTATTGGATTGCTATATTGATTTTAATGAGCGGAGCTTTTTCGGATACCTGAACAGTGATAAAAGCCATCTTCAGTCTAACGAACTCGTCGATTATCTTGTCAATACTGGTGGATACACAAGGTAGGACTATTATATATAAACTGATATATTTTTATGGATTTACAGTTCAAATAGCTAATTTCAATTATTGTACAAGTTGTGACAGGCATATTTAAATAAGTATTTTTAAAAGTAATTTTAATCGTGCTTGCGCCGCTGTTATTTTAACGCGACGTATTTCTACGCAGTTTGTTCATTGATTACTTCGTGGTTACTGCATATTGCTCTGCTTTTATATATCTTTGTAGATACAATATTAAATTATTTGAAAGGAAACATTATGACATTAGACATTATGATATATTTGTCGTTTAATATAATCAAATATTTATATTTTTAATATAAATATTATTTGGCGTATTTTAGTATTTTGAGATTACTCATCCGTGAGTTATCTTCTTTGGTATTAAAAGTAATGTAAATAAACAATTTTAAAAATACCACAAAAAATATATAATTTGTTTTGCTCAATAAGTAATTTTGCTTTAAGTAAATTTTGCTCAAAATCGATTTTGATTTCAAATTCCATATTAGTTTTTGAACTTTATACAGGTAACATCCTTGATTTTAATAAAATATTACTCAATAAGCCAAACAATATGTTTCAATTAATATATTTTTTTGTTCTTTCATATTTTAATTTCGATAACTCGATTTGTTTCAATTTAGATATGAAATTTGCGCAGTGCCAATGGTTGACATTCCGAGGGAGCCTGTTATTGTTAGAACTTTACAGCTTACCTCATTCCCACATGCAAGTCTACACTCAATGGACGGTAAATTACAAATAAAAATGATTTAATATTTTTTCAAATTTACTAGAATTGCGTGCAAAACTAGATGTCGAACTAAAGAAGTTAAAAGAAACAAATACGCGCTGTCCTATCAAAGTACGGCCAGGCATTTACGCAATCGCAGATGTCAATCAATCATTGCAAAGGTAAAATTCTTGCACTGATAATCAGCCTTCGAAAATTAGGACAGATAATTTTAAGGTGGCAAATTAAGGTGACAAAAAATGTAGATTTATATTCCCGTGTTATGACGTAGAATTCGGGAGTCACGAACAAGGCTTTTAAGTAACATATATTCGGTAGCATGTGTGCGTTATATCATGCACAAATGGTACCTACGTATTATCTTAAATGTTATTTAAGCAAATCTACAAAATAACTGTTATTTAATTTCGTGCTTTTAGACAATCAATGACATGTCTACATTTTATTGTTCAATATTTCAACTTTCATTAAAATCGATTGGCGTCACTGGGCTCCAAATTCAGCCATTTTGTACCAAATTTATATTCTTTTGAATATTTGTAATTAAAATCACCTAAAATATTTAATTTATTGCTTTTCTTAAATTTGCGGATTAAAAATTCATTTTATTTGATCCTGCTTTAATAATTATTTAAGTAAAAAACAGAATTATAAGTTCATACGCAATTTCGTCAGTGGAAAGATGCGCGTTTCAATCAGTTTGATAAGAAACGGGCAAATGAGAGATGAGAAAGAAAAAGTGAAATGATAAACTGAGGAAAATTTGAAAGCGGGAAGTTATAGGGGGATAATTTGGAATTTGTATTCTACAAATCGAAAAAGGATAGAAATCAAAAAAGGTTCGATTTTGATAACACTTTGATAACAGATTAGTTCTTTTTATTAAATCGCACAGCACATTTATAATAATTTTAATAAATTCTTAGTTAAAATATAAAAATATTAAAATTAATAGTTTTTATTAATTCAGTTTATTTCAATTTATTTAGTTTCAGAATGTCATAAAACCGCTATTGATAATCAAAAATTTCAAATTAGCGATAATTATTCATAAATTAAAAATAGCGATAAATATAAATAATAAATAATATTCTTACTATTTATTCTTATATTTATATCAAATTAAAATTTTAAATAAAAATCAATCAATTTTGTCATGATAGTTTAGCTAAGCATTTCAATTTTTTAAATTAATATAGTATATCATTTAATTCTATTTATTTAATTATAAATTTCATTCCGAATTCTTACCTTTTATAAATCGATTACAGTTGAAATCGATTTATAATAAATACTTTTCAACTCCTCAAAAATAATTATAAATTGATTTTTCACTGGCATAGATTACTACTTGATAAAATACTATACAAACGTTGGTAAATTTCTTTACTAATATTATACCCCTTTATACCACAGTTGACTCATACACGCACAGGAATTAATCGATGATGTCTGCAAGCAATCAAAAACTTTTTTGACAACCAACACATCATTAACTTCATTATAAAATCCTATTTTATAATGATGCAATCCTATTTGCATCTCCATATCGCAGCCGAATAATATTATAAATGGATTGTCCACTCACTTTTAAATTATATTTAATTAGTGAAGCGTGAAATTAATTTTATTTTAAAAATTATAAAATTAATCGCACACGAAGATAATTGATGAAGCCGACCTAATGATACTCGCTCGTGTATGCGATTGTTCATTATATTTACCTGTCAGATTCCGGTTTCCTATCAAAGAAAATTCAAAAGACAGATTGTCGGTTGTTTCCGTCAACTGTAGTGCTATTTCCGTCTTTTTGTTACAAAAGACGGATACAACGTACAGTTTGCACAAGTGGAAATGTTTTCCTTACAAACTGTATCGTTTGTTATTACAGAAAGGCAGCAGAGGAAAATTTCAGCAGATCATTAAAGGACCGAAACACGAAAGGTAGGCGTAGGCTCACTGCTGATGAGGTCCACCTACGCTGATTGTAGTGTACAGTGCTGCATCTAGGATTAAAGAATTCACACGAGGATAATTGATGAAGCCGACCAAATGATGATACTCGCTCGTGTATGCAATTGTTCATTCTACATATTTTATTTTTACATTTTTTTACAAGAAAGAAAAAATACAGAGATTTATTAAATCTTTATTATATATCAATTTATAAATTGTTTAAGCTTTTAATTGGTCTTAGCCGTATTATATGATAGCATCATCACACAATAAGAGTATTAAATTATGTGAGAGATACTGACAAAATAAATATTGATCATATAGCTGGTATGGTTGATGACTGAATAATCAACATTGATATTAAATCGCACAGTACATTATGTTAAAGTACATTTTAAATTTAATTTAAAATGTAATTTTAAATGCCAATTCATCGTTTTATTTTGTGTAAGTTAACTAATTCTTTCAGAACTAAAGAGAATTATATTGCAATTAAAAATTATCATTTCATTTTATTATATTATATTTTATTATATTTTATTATATTTCGCCCACGCTGATTGTAGTGTACAGTGATGCTGATAGGATTAAAAAGAACTACACGAGGAAAATATGAAACCGAGCGATAAAAAATCTTGAATTGTTTAAAATTATATGACTCTTTTTATCACATGTTATACTTATTGGTTACATATTATGTATGCTCGTTTTAATAACTTATGCTGCAAGCCATTTCAATATTAACGAGCTGACGCAGCTTGGCTGTCTCCTCCTTTCCATAAATGAATCATATCAAATCATTTTCTAGCTTTAAATTATTGAATTTAGATCGAACGTTGCCTGTCATTCAATTAGAATTCATAGTTTGAATGTGAAATGGCAGGCATATAAGGAACGAATGGATTTAATATGCTATGCGCTCTTTCTCTAAGCTTTATCTTGATTCAATATACAATCATACATAATTGTACATTATGCTCTCTCTAAGTGTTCGGGAACATATCTTCAACGTTTCCATTATTCTATAGAGTAAACTTAACGGTTTTTTAATTTGCTGGAATTAAGTTCATTTAAGTTTTAATTCTTTATAATTCGTAATTTCAATCTAAAGGTCAATTATCATATCAGTTGACGATACTGTCAAAGAGGCGAGCATATTCCAGTTTGATATTGGAAGTTATGAATTTGATGTATCTTACGAAAATCTATCTGCTTTGACCAAACCTCTATGGGATATACCTGTACTTGCACTGAGATGTGCTAACATTCTGGACGAAGACGATGAATGTAAAGAGATTGAGGTTTGTTTAATATTGTTTATATTTAATTAATCAATGATATATTTATATTTCATGTAATTAATGATAAATCTTCTCTTAGCATTTATTTCTTAGCTCCTGTAACCCTATAAATCCTTCTAATTTGGAGTTATTTAAGAAATTCTATTAATCAGATAAGTGAGTCTACATATTTTATAATATACAAAAATTAAAAATAAAGATAAATAATTATAAATAATAAATAATTATATAAGATTTTACATAATTAATATTATATAATGATTTAATTTATTGCTAAAATTTAATATAAAAGTAAATAATATGTTAATTAATAAATTATTATTAATAAATAATATACGATGTATTCGAATAATGAATATATATCATTAGAAGGAACTGCCATGTTATATTTAAAGTGCGTTTGAATGTTTCTATCTTTTTCAAAATCCACAAAACACGTTTGATTAAATTAAATATTATATATAAAAATATACGAATACACAGTTTGGTTATTTAATTTAATTTTAATTTTATTTTATTTATTTTATTCACTGAAAAAATTGCTAATTTATTACATTACATTTATAATTTATAATTTTTTCGAAATAAGATGACTGTAAATTTTTAATAAACAAAAAATTGATGTTGCCAAATTGATTTTTAATCTATAAAATACAAACGTTTTTTGAAAATAGATGTCGAAATAATAATTTAATCAATAATATTAAAATATAATATAAATTTATATATCAAATATCTTCAAAACACAATTAAATGTTTTGAAATATTATCAAACTGTTATTGTTAATAACCTCTCAATTTAGGTCACGTTCCTCAATAACTATTCGCCGTTTGTTATCGCCGAATGCGATGATGGTATCGATAATGCTGATGCTAATGATACTATCACTACGGCGTTAATTTGGCCAGGTGATATAGTCTACGCGATGAAGCACAAAGATACCGATAAAATTGTGATTAGACTGGCTAAAGCAAAGTATCCAACTTATATGCCATTGGAATTGAATGAAGATCACGATGTTGCTGAAAAGCAGTTTGTCTTACTTCAACATAACTCAATTTGGTACAGAGGGGAAAGAGTAGACCATGATACTTATAATCTCATTGATCAAGGAATTTATTTTGTAAGCCAAAACATGTTCACTGACATTAGGCCACTTCCAATGCAATATATGAAATTCTCAAAATTATCTCTTTCTGTGCAGAAACCGGACAATTTCGACGAATCTTTCTATTACCAGGAACACAAAGTTGAAATTATCGATTTTGTTACTTTCCTTGTAAAGCTACATCCTACTACATCTAGTCAATCGAAGGAAATCACAGAAATACAAAAATCTGGTCACTATATTTTAAATTCAAGTTTTTTTGAACAATATTCCAATCTTATAGAAATGTTACCAGTTGATATTTATCCGTTATTAAGTGATGTGGAATGTACACGCTGTTGTGAGCTTTTTAGCAATGTCGAATTCAAACAACCCCTGATGTCCGATGTTGTCAACTATGTACGGCATTTTATGGCTGTTGGCGATTCCAATATAACAAAGTCACTGGTCTTTAAGAACCTTAATTTTACGCTGACCAGTTATCATTCCAAGTTGATTGATGAAATTGAATCTATTGTTAAAAAGTATCGAGTTCCAGTTAATGATCCTCAAACTGTTGATTCGGTTATATTTGCTGTGGACGATCGCCGTTGTCGCTACGTCGCCGTAGAAGATGACTACCAAAAGTTGATATGTATTGATACTTGTGAACTTATTGATGATATCGGTGATCATGACGTGTTTGAGTTGCCTCCAATCATCCAGAGACTACCTGCGCTTACTGTTAGTTCAAATCGATCAAGTGTCATAGTCAGTGACGGTGAAAAGTTGTTGCAAATTCCGAATGAAAGCCAAATCAAATCATACTTGCGTTCTGCTAGTATTGATGAAATAGAAAGTAGCAGAGCATTTATTGCGGATCAAGAATCTAGTGAGCTAGACAGCAATTGCAAAGCGAGTTCTTTGTGTGTGGAGCAGAATGGTGAAGTTTTAGGTATAAAGTATAAAGAATCGAGCAGTTTCAATGTTTCGGAGCCCGGTGAAAAGGATGAATGTCCGAAAAATGATGATGAATACGAAGATGTTGTTTTAGAAAATTCATTAATCAAAGCTTTCAGCTCCACATGTATCTTAGACGTGGTAGCGTCTGATATCGACCAAGGCGCAGAGAACGTTCTGGATATAAATTACAGAAATCAAAGCCTGAATGAACTAAGTCATTTAACAGATGACACCAATCTTGGTGATATATGTAGAGATAGGCAGAATGAATTCACTGAATGTATTAGTCAGAAAGTGGAAGCTTTCGCTACAGATGAAAAATGTGCGACTGAAACAGGCAATGATGAACATCACGAGAAAAGTAAGTTAAACGATTATGAAATTTCGGATACTGAATGGGCATTTGTGATGGAATCACTTCTGAGTAGATTAAAAACAAATTAATTATACTGCCTGCATGCTTACTTTCAACTTATTTTCTGGTGAACTTGTTGTTTTTGATGATTTGTAATACTCTATTATGTGTAATACCCACGTGTTGTCTTTAAATAAAAATGAACACCACCATCAATGAAATCCAATATCCACATTTGACTGTCTAATCTTCAAATTTAAAAAATTTGTGTGTTATTTTTTTTTAATTTCACGTGTGTTATTTTGATTGTTTTTAATCAACCATTATGTTTTAGTACACCACATTAAATAGTTACATCTAATAATTCTCGTTAACAATATATTTTACATTTAATATAACGTAAATTATATAATTAAAATTCAAATTGATTTAAATATCGTTTTTAATTCAAATAAACAAATGATAGAATAAAACGATATTAAAATGATAATTATAAAGCATAAATATTATCTAAGAGGGCTACGTTATTTTAGCCATTTCTATTTTAAATGCTACTATAATCATCGAGAAAGAGATCAGTTAAAACTAGCATTAACACATTCAAATGTAATCTTAGCTATTGTTTGTACACTATAAATGGTACCCAATCAAATCAAATTGACGAGTATGCCTTTGTTTTAAGACCACTGCTAATGCACACAGCTTTTATTAAAGTAAAATTGCATATTCGACTTTTCCTGAATACAAACACAAAATAATCTTTCGGTTTTCGAAAATGGACACTTCCACGATGTTTAAATAACTTACCAAAATTTGATCTAATTACTTCAAACAATGTAGTTGGCCAAGATCGAAAAATGCTCGACATTTTGGTTGCAGACATGTTGAAAAAATGGAGGAGCACATACTACAATCCCGCAAAGCATTAACCTATGCTGGAGTACATAAGCTTGATACTACCACCTTTTGTGAAAAGCCAATATTCAGCTGAGATCATAAGATGGAAATAGTTTGATACTTTAATTTTTGTTGCACAGGTACAGATTTGGGTGCTCCTGAAAATTTAATCAGGTAGCTTATCATTTTTATAATAACAGAAAACAAAATAAAACCAAAATTATAAAAAATATAAAATTCATATTATATTAATATTAAATTCAATATTTTATATTAAAAACAGAAATTTACAAAAGACGATGCAAAGTGTGGACAATAAAAAAACCGAAAACTATAAAAAGGAGTTTCTCGTGATTAACTTTACATTTCGAGTGATTTATAAGATATCACTTTAATATTAAGTTAATTATTATTAAGTGAACCATAATTTATTATTATAACGTAATTTTTAATAAGAGAGAGAAATATGAAATTTATAAATATTGGTTGAGCAAAATTTATAGAATTATATTATGATCTTCATGTATTCGTCGTACAAACCGGACATGCCAACTCGTTTGTCGTGTTTTTGCTATTATATTTAACCAGGCAATTTATGTGAAAACAATTATCGCAGCCTAGAAAATAAACAAATTTTACTAGTTAATATGAATTGAGCAATATAAAGTTTATTTGAACTACGAACTAAAGTTAGAAATATATCAATCCTGATTTTAAATCCAGAAATTTTTAAATATTGTTAAACTACTGGAGCTTAAAACTTTAGTCGATGACATAATCACATGATCATTCTTCCGGTTATGACTGCTATATAAATTAGTTGACCTTTTTTGATAATTTCTGTTGTGATCAGGACTGTAATAAGTCGAAAGCTTAGCAAGAATAAGTTATCTTTCTCGTGTCGGTAATTAGATCAAAAATCAATAATGAAAATAACTTTGATGCGAAAGCAAATTTAATTAAATAACTTTATAACTAAATTTCTATTGTGCATGTTTTTAAATACATTTTAATTTACAATATCACATTATAAATCGCTCGTTTTTTGAAACAAAAAATGGCATAATACCTGAAAAGGACTATTGCAATAGTTGAAAATTTGAGAATATTTTGAACAATGTTTTCAAAATATTCAAATTTGAACAATATTTTTCTTTTTCTATTGCTCGATGTTTAAACGCCCTGAACGCCCTTTAAGTTTATATTAGAAATAAAATATTTAAATATTTAATGGGAAAATCTTAAAGCTAATGACTATTTATTAATTAATAGTCGTTAATAGTTGATTATTAATTAGTTGATTATTGACTAATTTCAAAATTGAAATGACAAGACGCTCCTCATGAAAGCGAAGAAAGACGCCCCGCTTTCATGCGGAGCGTCTTGCCATTTCGATTTTGAAAATTTAGTGACCCAGAGCACCTTCCGTTTCAATGATTATTGACTACTTAAATATATTAATTGAGGCAGAATATAACTTTATTTATTATAATAATTAATTTAATTAAGGCAGAATTAAACTTAATAAACTTTGCGGCAACAAAAGTTGTGACTTTGTGAGTAATAAAGTCGCCATTTTATTTTCATATAATGGAAATATACTCATTTACAAGAAGAAAAATTAAATCTGAAACGATAAAAAAATTGACTTAATTTCTGATATTCCCTATTAATAAACATATCAGCGTAAAGATACTTTAATTCAGATGATTTCAAACGAAATATTATTATCACCTGACATCAAATTACGGTAAAATTGAAATATTAAAATTATTTGTAATGTAAATGCAAAAATTTTAGAATCGTTCCGATCGAAATATTTGCACTAAATCTAGAGATCAATATTAAATTGTTTACAATTTAATATTGATAATTATTTTAAAGAAATATTTTATCGATAATAGACTATTTAAATTTAAAACAATCCAGTTATTTATCTCAACTTGATCAGTCAAGATAACTTATCCAGTTACCCATGATAAGTGAATAATTTATTCGTATAACTGGATAAATTATCTTAATTAGATATCCAGGATGCAGTTGAATATAACTGGATAATATAAATTATCTTAACTTTACTATCATATTGGATAATTTATTTAATTATTCAGTTTGAGAGCTGAATAAGATAACTTCATATCCTATTACTCTGACAACCCCTGAATTTAACAACTACCAAGATAGTGAGATTATTATTTCTGTTGGTATTGCGTTCAAGTCAATGTGTGGCATCTTACATATAATTTATTTTATATAAACACGGCGATATAATTGTGATCAAGATTGTAATAAGTCAAAAGCTCAGCAAGAATAAGTTATCTACCTCGTGTTCGTAATTAGACCAAAAATTAACAATGAAAGTAACTTTGGACACGAAAGCAAACTTTAACAATTTATCATAATTAACGAAGAAACACTTTTTATTTAAACATTTTTAAAAGGGACTTGAATTAGATTAAAAATGTTAAAGTATTATGTAATATTTTTGGTAATTTTTAGAATGCATTAATGTAATGTTCAGTGAAATTACCAAAATTTATTATTTTATATGGATAAAATTACAAATAGCAAATCTAATATTTGCAACCTTTACACTGCCATATTTTGTCAATTTCGAATGGATACAGTTTTGACTTATTCGAGCATAACGAACAGCTAAAATACTTTGAAGAGCAATCACCACAATTATGTATATGATCTGTAATAGTGTGATATATGCTACGCAATTTGTGAATCAGCTCATCCGATCTTGTCTACAAAATAGATGATATCCTTACGTATTGAATGCAAATGAAGAAAATACAACAAACCTGGAATAAATCTTCCAGGGAATAAATGTGTATTTCCTTGTGACTGTACAGATGATTCCCAATGGTGGAAAGCAATGTTCGAATTTCACTGTAATTGAATTGAAATTTTTATCGGAAATTAACATCGATAAATTATAATTTGAAAATTTCTATCTTTTAAATTTATTATTTTGAAACTAAAATAGAAAAAATTTTAACTTACATTTTAACTGAACTTTAAATTACACCGAAAAACGCTATAAAGCGTTTTATAAAGTGCAAATATTATACAAAAATAATAATCATTTTATAAAAAAACAATAATGTCTTAAATATTAATTTAAAAAATAATGTTGCATTTTATATTTATATTGTTGTATCGATCACTCATTATAGACTTGCGAAATACAGTTTGAATCGTTTTTATTGGAGCTTTCGACCAAACTGTCTTTGTCAACAGATAAAAAATTAAACAGAATTATAAAAACTAAAATGACAAAAAGATTGAAATTATAATTTTTAAAAAATTTATAATATTTAATTTATTAATAGTATAATTTTAATTATAAATTTAATTTCAATCGTATTTAATTATAATTTTTATATAAATTTCAATTTAAATATTTTTTATAATTTTAAAATTTTTAAATATGAAAAATTATATAAATAATTTAATTTTAACGTTAGATATAACGTTAAAATTAAAATGATTAGTTTAAAATGAAATTACATGGTCTTAATGTGATTACAGCCTTTATTTGTTTATTAAAATTCGATATAATTAAATAGTTAATAAGATCTAATTATGGCATTAAAACCAAAGAGAATGATAACTTTGCAATTATCGTATGCCGCATGTTTAAACTGACAGCCTCATGTTGCTCGATAATTACCAATGATAATTATCGATAATTATTACCGATAATTATCGATAATTATTTCGTGGTAGCAGAACGGGCTCTCCACAGAGCTGACAGGGTAGAAAGGAACCAAATGGCATTTTTATTATGTATAGATATTAATTTATAAACTTCACAATTTATTAAAATTTTTATTTAAAGATTGTGTTTTGTTATTTGTAAAAATATTAAAATCATATATTGTTTAATTTCAAATTTTAGTCGATAATTATCTAGATAAACATGATATTAAATAAATCTACGTAAATAACCATGAAATAAGAAAAGTTTAAAGTGGCAAATGTGGCAAATGCAAGTCCACTAAACTAACAATTTTTATAAATTCGAATTATGTAAAAATAGATGTAAACTTTTTAAAATAATGAATGCAGTGTAATCAACAAGACAATGATGCAATTACAAGTGAGAGAAAAGTATTCTATAATTTAGGCACTGAAGAACAATAAGCAAAGCATGAAGCATGCTAGTTTAAAACTCATGAAATTCGTGATTCAAAAACAAAAAAGTGAATTGGAGAAATGCGACATGTGATAAATAAATGCGACAAATTCAAAGCGAATTGATAAATCAGATCAGATAACCTTAGTCTACGTTTTTAAAACAATAATAATTATAATATTATTATTAATAATAATTTCATTTTGTCAAATAAAATTGTCATATTGTGAATAATTTTAAAGCGTATTTTATCATTTTGCCCATGCATTTCCAATATAGTTTTACCTATTAAAACTATATGACGGTAACTTTCAGCCTGATTTCTAATTTTAAAATTAAATTAAATAATATAATTTAAGAATTAACAGATATTTTTTGAAGAGGCAGTGAGTGACACTGTTTATCGACGTAAACTTTCGACATTTATGGCATTTGACATTAAGAGGTCTTACTCAAAATATAAAAATCAGATCAGCTATCAGAGTCTACGTATTTTATACTATATATAAATCAAATAAAGATAAATAATAGATAATTATATATAATTTTATCAAATTTATACTTATATAAAGTAAAAATTAAAAATTGAAATTTAAAAAGTCCATTTTTATGAATTGACTAATAAATAATAGACGATGTATCAGAATTAGGATTAGAGGTCATAAGGAAGAACTGCTATCTAAAAATGCATATTTTTAAAATAGTTAAATAATAAATAATTAAATAATAATAAATAATTGTATCAATTTACAATTTAAAATTTACAATTTAATATATCAATTTAAAATAAAAAATTTAAATTTAAATAAAAGTCATTTTGTGAATTGACTAATAAATAACAAACGTTGTATCATAATATGGATTAGAGGTCATCAGGAGGTACTGCTATGCTATCAGTGATTTATTATATATAATCAGATAACTGAGTTTACGGATGACTATTAAAATGTATTACAGTATAACTCACTAATAATTTAACTTAAAAATTTACACGTTAAACCCTAGTTTAACTTAACACATGTATACACAAGACTATTGGCGCGATGCTAATATGCATAAATCAAATCAGATAACTGAGTTTACGTATTTTATTCTAAATATAAATAAAAATAGATGGATAATAAATAATTGTTAATATTTTATACAATTTATATTTATATCAAGTTAAAATTTAAAATAAAAGTCAATTGTTATGAATTGACTAATAAATAAAAGACGATTTATAAGAATAAGGATAAGAGGCCATCAGGAAGAACTGCTATCTAAAAATGCATATTTTTAAAATAGGCTTAAGATATTATTGTCTTTTCGTTTAAGATGCGGATTATTTTGCTATAATTTAATTTCGTTCTAGTTTACCTGTCCTCAATGGAAATTTCTTAATGGGCAGCTATACTTAGAAAACTCAGGCAACTGCTGACTAATCAACTAGCCAGCAGTTACTGATAATATATTAACAAAAATAATCATATACCTATAAATATTGTTTAATATTTAATCATTAAAAAGTTTAAATAGTGTTGCATAAACTATTATGAATAAATTAATGTTGTGAATATTATATTATGTATTATATAATATTATTTTTAATTTAAATGGTCATTCAATAAAATCAAAACGTAAATAATAGCGATGTTTCTAAAATGTTGATATAAAAGTAAAATGTTATGTTAATATTAAACAAAATGTTAATAAAATGTTAACATTTTATTTCTAAAATGTTAATATATGCAAAAGTAAATTTTAACCCTTTGGCTTTTTTATTAAAAGGCTTTTAATAAAAGCTTTTTTAAAAAGGCTTTTTAATAAAAAGCCTTTGGCTTTTTTTAATAAAAGCCTTTGGCTTTTTTATTTACAACTTATTTATTGTTTGATTAGTATTTAGATACTAAATGAATAAAGCAATAAAATTGATTAATTTATTAATTTTAATTCGTGAAAATTAATTAGCGAATGATAAGACACTAACTTGATATCAGAGCTAGGCATTGAGCAATCATTGACATATGTAACTGCACCTGACAACATCAAGCGTAGCCTTTTAATATTGTGTATATCTTTTGGATCGGTTAACACGGGAGTTTTGCTCAAATCAAACAACGGTTCTTTGTATATGGAATATAAAAATTTTTCGGCAATTTTTGAAATTGTAAAGATCGAACGGAAATCCCAGCGAGATAGTATACGTGCTGGCAAAAAAGATAAGTTCGTAGAAATACATGCTGAACAGAAGTATTTGCCAAAATATGCGCACTTTTTTATATTAGCGTTAATAGACTTCCTTGTAAGAGAATAAATTACCAAACCACAGCCGGCACAACGTGAATGCTGTCCATCAATCATTTCTTGAATAATGTCACTCTTATTCGCTGTTATGTTGCTATGCTCGGTAAAAATAATTTGTGGTCTTGGTGGAGCCCACCGTTCGTTTCCACGAATGCTACTTTCAAATTCAGAAGGAAGTGGCTTGGTGGTAAATAGATATTTACCGCAGCTGGGAAGACCATTTGAAATATTCACGTAAATTTCAAAATACTTGAAATATAAACATAAATAAATGGGCAACATTTACGAAAGGTGGACACAACTAGGCAAGAAAAAAATATAAAAAACGAAAGACCTTTATTAGACATTTAAAAAACATCTTTCATTTTTTTGCAGCATAGTGTAGGTAAAGTTTGAAATTAAAATTAATTTTTTTTCAAAAAAATTAAAATTTGAATATTTTTCAAGTAAGTGTTCGGATTAGTTAAAAATTATCACACAATGATAGCACATTATGTATCTACACCACATATAAGTTTTAGCTCGATACGACGTATATTACGCTTCAGAGAAAATGTTCAATTTAAAATGTTTATAATTTTTTTCTTGCCTAGTTGTGTCCGCGAAAATGTTTAATTTAAAATGCTTATAATTTTTTTCTTGCCGTTGTGTCCGCCTTTCGGAAATGTTGCCACTAAATGTACCTTAATTTTTCTAATAAAATTATATTTTAAATAACTTAGTATTAAATCAATATCAGGTTTTTTGTTGATAAAAAATTGATCATTATTTGTATACATAAAAATGCTTGTATATTTCGTTCTTAAATATCATTTTCTTTCTATTGAAATGATTTTACCATTGTCTAAGCTTATTTTATTATTTAATATAATAAAATAAGCATTTATCAAATATTTATTAAATATTATTCAAGATTATCTCCCTTTTCTAATTGAATATTTTATAGAAATAAATTTAATTTAATTAATAAATAATATATTTTAAATTAATAAATTGAATATCATACAATTTTAATATTTATGCAAACCACGTTACAAGGATAATATTATATATGAAAGTACGTGTGAAGACCGCAATAAAACAAACACGTCAATCTAGGCATTTATTATAAAAACGCATTGAACAATGGAGAAAAATAACCTCTGGAGCAGATATTGACCATTCTTTAACTAATATTAATTAAAATCATTTCAGTGGAAAATAATGGAAAGTAAAACACAAGAAGCATTTTTATTCACCAAAATATTGATGATAGACAACAAACCTGATATTAATTTAATAACACAGATATTAGAATAATATTTTGCAATTAGATTTGTTTAAAATTTTTCTTAATTGTAAATTTTGTTTTAATTACGCTTATTCTTTAAATCATTATTTTTTGCAAATCTAATTTTACATATTAAATTTTACAAAATTTTTATATTTTATTTATTAAGTCCCTATAGAGTTTTGCTTTAAATTTCTTGGATTTTTGTTGCATTTCTATGTTTTAATGAGAGGTACATCGGGTTGCTTGATGTTGTGTGCAATGTTATTAATAATTATTTAATAAATAATTATCAAATTATTGTAATAATTTAATTTATTGATACTATGACTTGTTATCTATTGTTCAATTATTGCATGCGATTTTCCATTTGATTATTACAAATAAAATCAAACGCATTTTATTATATTTGATTACATTTATTTAAATTTGATTTTACATTTTATGTGATTTTACACTTGTATAAAGCTTTGATAAATGAGTTTATACATCATCTAAATGATCATCTATGTGAAGATTATCATTTAAATGATCATCTAAATGATCATCTATGATCATCTAAATGAGTTTATACATCAATTTTAGTTTATACGTTATAATTGAGTTTTACTAATTTCTATTAGTAAAACTCATTTTTCTATTTATACTGCTGTAGGTAACATAACAGCATATGAACACATAACAACATATGGACAACTATGTTTGTCCAATGTGTGAGAAAAAGGTAACGGAAAGGAAATGCACCAATCACACAAAGAGATAGTTTTATTCCTCAGAACTATCATCCAGCAAATTCGAGCAATTCCAACTCTTTCGAGATAAGAAGGACATTTCGATTTTCCCCAATGGTTAGGGACACAGAATGAATGGCCTTCGCCCTCAACACTTGAAAGATATGGTGTCATATAGCTCAGGTGATGCAGTTCCGTCTATGGAACTCACTCTATCTCGTGTAATCAATGGTTTCATCAATGGCGATCTCGTCGCGGAAAGAGTGTTTTCTTTTCAGGGTCTGTATGTGCACTTAATAAAAAGGATGGCGGGATTCGCCCAATCGCAATCGGGATCACACTCCATCGCATTGCTGCAAAAGTACTGTGTCTAAGAATATCGCAAAACTAGGTGATCACCTCCGTCCATATCAACTAGGGTGATGTAAATCCTATGGAGCAAAAGCGGTTGTTCAAGCAGTCCGATCATTCATAATGAACTGCCAACACCTCACAGTTGTTCACGAAATAGACTTTCGAAATGCTTTTAACACCATAGATCATGGAGTGCTTCTCGAAGCAGTAAAAGACTACGTCCCAAGTAAGGTTTTGCTCTTACTGTTAGAGCAAAATCCTGTTGGTTTTGCTCTAATAGTAAATTCTATTTCGCACTCCCTGTGTGGTACTTGGACGACGCAACGCTTGGAGGAGATGCCTATGATGTGCTGGAGGATTTTGAGATGATTTTGGCAGAAGCCAACCGAGTAGGTCTCGAGTTTAATGCATGCAGATGTGAGCTCATGTTCTTGAATACGGTGGAACATAAAATCGGACAAATGACTACAACTTTTTCATTTGTAGCCCCAAACATAAAAGTGATTGGATGGGAAAATTTGCAAATCCGTGGAAGCGTTGTCTTTGAAGAGAATTCACCGAAAGATTTGGCCCAGAGTGAGGAGCAATTGGTATTGATGTACACTAGGGTTTGCGAGCTTCACGCTCACTAGGAACTTTTCCTTATAAGGAACTGCCTTTACATGCCCAGACTGCTTTATAAGTTCCGTACAACTACTTGCTTCAACATAAACGCGGAACTTTATAAGCTCGGCGGTGTCCTGAGAAAATATTTATCGTACATCACAAATTGCGCGATAACAAACGATGCTTGGCGTCAAGCTTCATTACCCGTGCTGCTCGGTGGTTTGGGGATCCGTAGTTCAGAGGGCATTGCTCTTCCGGATATTTTAATCGTCTGTAATGGCAACGAAGGACATCATCAACATTCATCTGAATAATTTTACACTTTACCCACATTCTCATGCTGGCTACTCAACTTGGTTAGCCAAGACGGGTTTCAGTGAGGCACTGACTAATTAATAGCCATAAACAATCCACTTGGGACACTCCCCTCGTCAAACAAGCTCATGAAACTTTGATTGGAGGTTCGAGAGGCGAGTGAGAATTATGGCCGTAACCACCAGCGAGTCGGGTGCTTGGCTCAACACAGTTCCGCTTGGTGCCCTGGGAACTTTGCTTGATAATGAGGTTGTGAGACTGAGAGTTTTTATGAGGCTAGTCCTAACTACATGTACTCCACAAATGTCATTGTGGAGCGTCTGTTGATGAGTCAGGACGACACGCATTGGTATGCAGAATTTCGGGAGGCAGATTCCCCATACGCGGAAATAAATTCAGTGATAAGCATAGTCCTCAACACCGTCAACGCCCCAAGCATTTAAGAACCATCCAACGTATGCAGATCAGACGGTTTACGTCCTGATGGAGTCACAATTTTCACTTGGCGTGAAGGAAAATTTTTGATATGGCACGCTACCTGCGTAGACACTCTAGCACCAGCAATGTTAGGAACGCAGCCAGAGGATTGGGCGAAGCAGCTTTATTTGCCGAAGATCGAAAACGGATGAAATATGCCGACTTGACGATGCCTCACATATTTTGCCCTTTTGGAGTGGATACTTATGGATCACAGAGCTCTTCGACTTTGGCTCTTGTTAAGGTATAGGAAACATTAAACCAAGTTATCGAAGATTCACGTTCTACTTCATATCTCCTGTAAAACGTTAGCATAGTTATCCAAAAATGCTGTCAGCATTCTGGTGACGGCTCCAAAGGTCGAGGATAGGCTGGTGGTAAGTTGACGACGAAGATGAAGTTTTACAAGAACTTTGTTTTGGACATTTTTTACAATTAAGAAATGTTTTTTATTTAAACAATTGTCTGGTTTAATATAATTATATTTTTCAAAAGTTAAAGTATCAAAATTAAAAGTAAAAAAATAATCAATGATTAGAAGGATACACAATAGCAATATATTGGCATATCACTATCATCACGCCATAATAATTAAAATTTAAAAGATTACCAAACAATTTGAAAAACATCAGATTGTTTGATCTTGTAATAATTTAATTATAAGCAAATTAAATTATTTTCTTTTAACTGAAGTTTTTCAAATTGTAATTTTTCATGACTTTTGATTATTATATTAGATTGGCCTAATAATTCGATGAGTCAAAATATTGTTACATGAAAAATGTCTTTAAAAACGCTTGTTTATTCATTGCAAAATTAAAACTTTCTAAATCACCCAAAATTAATTAGGTTAACTTATTAATATAATTATTAACACTAATAAATATAATTACTTATTAATTATTAATTAAAATATTATTAATTAATAAAAATTAATTTTATCAATTTTATAATCTTTATTTTAACAATTATATTAATTCATATACTTTAATATTTTTAACTAGTATTTAGTTATCATTCACGCATAAAAAGATACTATTGCTAAAACCTAATCTTGGAAATTCATGTAAAATGCCATATTTTTGATATTTACAAGTGAATATTTTAACAGGGATTGGCCAACTTCACACGGGTCATCTCTAGCTCGTTCTTTTACAGTAGAATCAACATTACAATCAACCGCAAACGTGGAGTCTTCCCTATTCGGTTTGTCTTGTTGTCCTTCAATGGCTTCAATGATCATATCGGCGAATTCCAAATGAGCCCTTTGCATATCCAGATCTGTGGCACTGTCACTGAAACAGTACTTTGAAAAAATTACATATAACAAATTCTTTTGAACATTTGAATATCTAACATTAGATGTCTTTGACTTGTTGTTATACAACACATCGTAAACGTTCAT
Organism: Pomphorhynchus laevis; assembly: GCA_012934845.2. Lineage (NCBI taxonomy): Eukaryota > Metazoa > Acanthocephala > Palaeacanthocephala > Echinorhynchida > Pomphorhynchidae > Pomphorhynchus > Pomphorhynchus laevis. The sequence goes on along the minus strand of WNNJ02000574.1, from coordinate 71,816 downwards.
CTTTCATAAATCTAAAATGTAAAGTCAATCAATTGTCTTAAAAATATTTACGGATAAACATTATATTTTTTCATTTAAAATAATTCCGATTAGGTGCACGCTTATGTGATGTGGTGATTTCACAATTTGTTACCACTTTTATCTTATTCTAATACAAAGCATATAACTTATTATCCATAATTTTTCCGCTTAGTATTTTATTAGTTTATTATTTTATCGCTTAGCTTATTATAATCTTATTATATAAGATTTTATATAATTTATATCAAGTTAAAATTTATCTACATAAATTTTTTCACTTGATAGTTTAAATTTATTTTAAATAATATTGTGTTGATTTATATATTGTAAATTTATAAATAAAAATTATTAATTAATTAATTCAGTTATCTGATATGATTTGTTCTACTGAGAAGTTATTATTGACCTTTTGTTTTTTCGATAATATACACTTTGTCAGAAATACTGTAACTATGTTTTATTGATACGATCATTATTTTTCTGGTATTTATCAAGCAAGTTCGATGAAATTTTTCTTTTTCTTATAATGTCGAATTATACAAAATATTATTAAAATATAAACAAAATATTATTAAAATATTAAATTTAAAATAAGTAAATCGACAAAATATTATTAAAAATAAATTAAACTATAGAGGGAAAACATTTATAGATGAATAATGAATAATATACTTTGTATTAGAATAAGGTACACTAGATAATCAAATTTAATCATAAGAAATACGTCTTTAGCATTTATTTGGCCCTTCTGCTATGTTGGGTCGACGAATAGGGGCCGAAACCTGATAGCATAGTAGTTCCTCCTGATGACCTCTAATCCTTATTCTGATACACTTTGTTATTTATTAGTCAACTCAAAAAAATTTACTTATATTTTAAATTTCAATTGTTTATTTTAATTTGATTTAAAAATAAATTGCTATATATTTATTTAATATTTATCTTTATTTTTTATTAATATATAGTATTAACTACGTAGAATCAGTTATCTGATCTTATCTAATGTATATTATTCCAATACAAATATTCGTTTAATATTTATCCGTTTAATATTCTCCATTTAATATTTTGTTAATTTATATATTTTACGATTTTCTTATTGATTTATTTTTATATAAACCTAATTTAAATGTATTTATAAAATTAATTAAGGAATTTTGAAGAAAAAATATCATTATATATTTCTTAATCCTAGTAAAATAATAACAATAATCTACAATCTTAGAAAAGAATAGTACTTTAAAAGGGTTAAAACTTTCTAATAACTACTTACAATTAAAAATTGTTAAAAATTGTCTTAGTTATTATAAATTCTTAAAATCTTAAACATACAATAAAATAACATACAAGTGTACCGAAATCCATTCCTCAACGACCACTCATCTGTCATGATGATAAGGATCGGAACGAAACAACAATGACCACGTATCCGGTGTCGCAGAACTTGCGTACTCAAGAAGGTGCGATTAACGAGAGCAACCGATATCCAAAGTGCAACGCATCAAAAAACGCAAGCGCTTAGTAGTGTACGACAGCTTCGGTGCATTGTATCACCTCTCTTGTATCGGGTTGACAAGGTCGCATGCAGAGTTATTGCCCAGATGGCTGTCCCGCATGCCGGGGAGTCTCACAACCACCTGTTGGTGCAGCCGTTAATCTCGATATCGACATTGAGACGTATATAACCAAGTGTCGGAGTAGCATCAGGATTCTACCCAAAATACTCAAAGAAGCTTTAATCCCTTTCGCCGATGCTTACGAAAAAACTTTAAGAGAAGCGATCGAACAGAGGACACTTGAGAAATGTGGGAGACTACTATGTTTTTCGTATTATAGCCTTCGACGACCCGAATTATCCATCGGTACGAGACGACCCTCTCTTACCACAAAGGTAAAGTAACAATTAACCGACTTAATGGAATTAAGCAACATACCCAGCTCACTGCCTGAAAGACAGTTCACCAACAACAATATAAAGATTGACGTACATCATTACGTTATACGAGTGGCAGCCAAATTCGCTGATGGCGATATCAGAGGAGCTGTACGTGAAATATCCTCTTCGGAAAACCTAGCGATACATAATGAGGAAACCTTAGTAGCTTTGTTGGCTCATCATCCATCTGCTCCACCGAATATATTACTCCCACCGCCCCCAGACGATACGATCATCGCAGCGTCAGTAGGGCAGGATGCAGGTCAGATAGGCAATAAACTGGTTTAACCGAAGATTATCCGGAGGTCCGAATGGGCTTCGACCGGGACAACTGCGTAGCTTACTAGCGAAAGAAGTAGGAGAAATCGGAATACGCCTGTCAGCAACGTTATCAAACTTCGTGAACGCTGTTCTTAAAGGTAACGTACCTGAGACAGATCAAAGGATTTTGAACTGTCTTCTGCGTACCTGAAATCCCATACACGCAGAACTAAACAGCGTTGTTAAGCGTTCTTTGTAACGTGCGGGCTTGCCAGCCATTCTTGAGCCTTTGGGTCTGGACAGGGCAAATGGAAAACGTCCCGCCAGTATCACTATCATTCCATTCAAGAACGGACGAAGTTTATGCTGGGATTGCACTTGTGTCGGCACATTTGCTGAAACCAACGTACACTCGTCAGCAACTGAGTCAGGGAGATCCGCCAAAAACGGAGATGAAGCAAAACGGCCTTAAGTACAAAAGCTTATCAGGACGGTTTCAATTCGAACCGATTGCTATCGAGACTACAGGAGTGTTCGGACTGACAACAGCAGTCATCATAAAGGAAATCGGCCAGAGAATTCAGTCTACAACGGGGAACCACGCGAGTCGTTGTGGTTAAAGCAAAAACTAGGCTTAGCAGTGCAGCGCGGCAACGCCTTTAGCATTATTAGAGTGCTAGACATTGATTTTTTAAAAACTTAATGTAACTGTTTTATTGAAAAGGATTTTCTTTAAAGTCTCATCGGACTGTAATTTACGAATTTTTGTAGATAAAAATATGAAAATGACGTTAAAACATCTAATTTTTATTAACTGTAAAAACTCAGCTTTTCTTGCAAAAAAATGAAAATAATACTGATTGATGAAATCACACTTGGTTGTGTTTATGTTAAAAGCATTGTTTAATATCACAAATTTAAAAGTAAATTGAAAGTATCTTTAATCCTATCTATAAGGCAAACGCAGTACGGTATATTTAAGTATTGCTGGACCTCATAAGCTACTTATCTAAAACCAACATTTCACGTTTCAGTATTTTTGGCTGATGATAGCTCGACAATTAGATTTGTGAATTTAATTAAAATCATTTCTGATTTTCTATAAAAATGCTAAAGAGATTAGCAATCTCTGTTCACTCTTCCATTTTGAACAATCGAACACTCCCAGTCTTTTCAAATTGTGTAAGATACCTGAAGTTTACCTCTACGATGTACTGGAGTGCCGAATCTGACTTGAATATATTCAATACTGTCATGTTGAGAGCAAAATGGGCGCTGAAAGAGCCTTAGAATTTGCCATTTAGTTGAAGGGATTATGTGCGTCTTTGTTTCATTTGGCAATCTTAAGATTAATATTCTTATCTAGAGGACGTCACACAGAGCAAATAATAAGATTTTTTAAGCTACTCATTTCGAAACTACCGTTCATCGTGAGCTTTGTTTAGCCACTCAGGTGTGTGGTAGACCCTAAAAGGCTCATTCGTAAAGCGACGTGTTGGTAAAGCATGATCTCTCCGCGATTACTTGAAAAAGACTTCAAAGTTTAATAAGATGATTGTGTGAACACTATTTATTTTTACTCTCTATTATCATATTTTAATCATTCTATGTTATATTTATTATTAATAAAATCTTTATTATTGCTAGACTGAAGTGTGTATTTGTGTTTGAAAATTTCACGGCCTATTGCGATTTTTCCATTTCCAAATTTTATCAAAGTCACCTGATGGACGACCTGGAAATTATGATGAATTCAAGTATTATAAAACTAATAAAATTCAAAAACGGCCATGAAATCAATCAAGGTTGTAGCTTTAAAACAAAATGCGCAGAGATTTTAACGAGATTCTTAACAAGACAATTAACATTCCACCTTGCTGTCGGATAAATACTGTTCTAATATTCGAGGAAATGATAACGCTTTTAGAAACCTACGATTTCAACTACTCGCTTTCAGCAGGATCCGTGATCGAATTATCCAGTATGACGATGACATAGATATTGTTGTGCCGTTAGAGAAAAGACAAATGTTCAACGTTGAAATTGTTCCAATTCTTTAAAAAACGGACACCACGTTCACAATGTAAGTGGAAATGAAATGCAAACACATGTCGAGCTAAGTAAGAAAAATCCTAAAACAATTGATCTGTTTTGGTATATTATAAAAGACGGATTTGTGATTGTAAAAGATTATTCAGGAAAACATATAAATCATCATTATTTTTCCAACAAAGCAAGCTTTGTTTGAGCAGGTGGTCGTAAGAATTCCGGCATATTCCCTCGAATACGTTCAATATCGATACGGTGCAAATTGGAATATCCTTAAAACATGCAGGAAAAGATCCGGACATTCGTGCAAATCATGAAACTTTTTTATTAAAAAATGTTTTTACAAATTTAAATTTTATTGCATATAACGTATTTAGCAGCTATATTTGCTCAAAATATAAAACAAATTATAAAACATATTAAGCACTGGCTAATTCCAGCGCAAATTATCCTTTCTTTATCTCTGAAAATAATGTTGAGCAGCTCAAGGAACAATATAAATTATCGACCATTAGGCAGGTACTGTGTAAGGGGGACACTCTCCCAGTAGCCTTTGCCGAAACTGAATTAGATAACGCGCATCTTCTTTCTTCAGCAGCTATTAACCCATTTATGGGTTTTAATTTAAAATTTGTTATGATTAGTACGGACACCCTCACTTCCCCCGACTGTCAGAATTGCCATGGTTGGGGGCATTGGTCGTCTTCTTGCTCTCGATTACTAACTTGTGGGGTGTATGGCAAGGGGGATTACCTGCAACTGATCAAAAGTGAAAAATGTATATATCCCGCTGCAATGCGTCAACTGTGGGGCAGGGCACCCGCCTGGTCTAAAAAGTGCCCTTCATTCCGTGCCGAATGACAACGATTTACCTGGCCTCCTGCAAAATCATATTCTGCTGCAGCAGCTCAACTAGAACGCATATCAAACAACGATATTATTCATCTGCTGGCCAATCAACGAAAGTCAATTATCAGTGAGCGTCATGCTTTCTTGTTACCACTGGTTTCTTCGCTCGATGGTACACCCACGAAGGCCCGAGTGCCAGATGAGTTATTAAAGACCCCCTAACCAACAAGCGGGGTGATTCTGCACGACCTATTCTGCCGCTAAAGATTGGGAGGCTGCTAAGTATGAAGGCTTTACAGGGAAATGAAGATATTGCCCTGGGGGTACGATCCTGACGAAACTAGTGGCAGGGGGTAACCCTCCTACACCTAGCTCTGTCTAGGTTGGCATCTAGCTTCCAACTAATTTAACACAATGGTGAGTAAATCTGAGCCTTTTTCACTGAATATTCTTCAGTGGAATTCGGGAGGTGTTTCTGCCCTTAGACTTTTATCTGGTAAAGACGCAGATGCTATAGTCCTTTCAGGAGACGCGGTCTATCCGTCTCCCCCAGGACATTACTCGATTTATCCCTAAGCATGTATATTCCCACTATACTCCGTACATAACCCCACTTCACTCCTCTTCATCTCAAGAACTCTCGACCCTAGTTAAATGCTCTTTAAGGTCCTCCCTCTTGCTAAATTACTCTTGTTCCGTCCTGTCTTGTCTAATAGTTTCACTCGTTAAGAACGGTAAACGCCTCAGTCTAGCCAAAGTCCACATTCGTCCAGGAGAGATTCACAAGAACCGTGACCTCCTGGATGGTATTATCGATGGTGGATATGAACTTCAACGACAGAACTGGTCGTTGGATTAATGCAGCTCACCGCAGAGCAAGGAACGGTAATCTTATTCACAAACCACCGGCACCCTCCTTTTATTGCACATCAACGAATTCTCTCCTCGACCTATTACTGCTCCACGATAGGTGGTCATTAATACCCGTCTGCACGGAACAGTCGCGACAACTTCTGTCCACCTCTTATGATCTAATTCGCTAGCGGATAGAAGAGGATACGCTGCTTCGTAGAAGATTCCACTTTGACACGATCAGAGTGGCTTTCTTCTGGTCAGCTATCCAACTCTTCTCCCGAATTGGCAATGAGAGTTTAACCTAATTTAATTCCTACCGCGCTTCGCAAGCTACCGCATTGCTTTCGACAATCTATAAAGGTAGCATATTAAGTCCCACTCCGACAAAATTCAAGATCCTAGCTAAACTGCTGAACCTCCCTAATCCTTCCTCTGCCAGACAGACCCTCTTGAATAAATACTGGCGCACCAGATACTGGGCCCAGTTGAGTAGGGATAGTGTGAGCATGTCTCGTCTTAACCCTTCTCAGTCTTCCTTTTGGAATATATTCAAGAAGGAGAAGTTTGTTTGTTTGTTAAAATGTTTAACAGTTTTAAAATCTGTAAAATTGCAATAAAAATTAATATTAATTTTACTAGACTAGTGAGCAAATAAACAGTACATTTGATTTCAGAGTTAAAAATCGATACTGCTAATGCTTTACATGGCAATTATCTTTTCTTTTTAAATTGAAAAATAAATTTTTAATTTAATTATATTTAAATTATAAAGTTATAAACTTAAACTGTCGAACACACCTAAAAACAGATATAATTTAATTTCTTTGAAAATAGAAAAAAAATTTAAAGGGAAAAGTTTTTCAATTTTTATGTTTTAAACGATAATTTCGAGGCCGATCGCTTATAGAAATAAGAAAACGCAGATTTTTCAGAACCATATTTGCGCAATCCGATTTTTAAATTATAGATCCGATTCGGAGTGTGAAAAAAGTTTAGCGAGTTTAAAAATAAAATATTAAGATATAATTAAAATGCGCCTAACGTGTGTGTACAACGTTATTCTAGAAAACAGTATACAAAAATTCAAGTTCTCAAGCTGCATATGTCAATGATTTTTGAATCTAGCGAGCTAGAGATGTATAACTACAGAAAAATTTCAATGGGGGGGAGGTCTTACAAAATAGTGTTAATCTAGACCTTTTTAGATTAATCACTAGCTAAATGGGAATTTTAAAATCACGAAATTAGACATGCCAAATTTTTTTGGAACTAGAGTTAGTCAACATGACCAAATATTATCTAATCCAATAACGGGTTTAACATGTACATTGTTCTACTAGAAAATGAGTAGTTCATTCACTAGCTTCAAACCCAAAATTAATCGATACGTCAATGAACATTCAATCTAGCGAGTCAGTATTATTACTAAAAATAGAGAGAGTATGTTTAATTATCATTAAATACGGCGAGTTACAGGCAAAAGGTTGAAACTGATAAAAAAGTTTAAAAACTAGAAAGTTCAATACCCGAAATTAGCCATGCCAAATTTTATTGGAACTAGAGTTAGTCAACATGACAAAATATATAACAAAGAGTAAATAAGTAATGTTTGTAGACAATAAGTAATTCAATTATTAGCTCGATTAAAACATTAAATCGCAGACTGCATACGTCAATGATCATTAAATCTAGCGAGTCAGTACTATCTTTGAAGTTATTGAGTTAGTTTTTTAACATTGAACACATCGAGTTACAGGCATAAAGTTCATACATATCATAAATAAATTGATCACTAGCTAAATGGAAATTTTGAAATCACGAAATTAGACAGAAAATTTTATTGGAACTAGAGTTAGTCAACATGACAAAATATATATTAAAGTAAATAATTAATATAAGCAATAAGTAATTCAATTATTAGCTTGATTAAAACATTAAATCGCAGACTGCATACGTCAATGATCATTGAATCTAGCGAGTCAGTACTAGCACTGAACTAGAGAGTTAGCTTCATAATCAGTGAACACAGCGAGTTACAAACATGATTTTTAAATAAACGAATGATAGTTCATTATCTAGCCAAATATAAATATTAAAATAACGAAATTAAACATGCTAAATTTTATTGGAACTAGCGAGTTAGTCATTATGACTATATATAACAAAGAGTAAATAATTAATGTTTATAAGCCCGTGCTGAGAAAGGAGGAGGGTAGTATAAACAAGACAAGTTTATCAATTGTACGCAACGAAAGGACAAAACTGACTGAATGCAAGGGCTAAATGAACATACTAAACGACCAGTCTAAACGAACGGACTTTACGAACTGTCTGAACGGACGGTCTGAACGAACAGTCTGAACGGACGGTCTGAACGAACTGAACGAACGGACTGAACGAATGAACTGATCGAAAGAACTGAACGAACGGACTTAACGAATGAACTGAGCTAACGAACTGAACGAACTGCACGAACGAACTGAACGAATGAACTGAACGAACTGCACGAACGAACTGAACGAATGAACTGAACGACCGAACTGAACGAGCAATATAAACGAATGAACTGAACATACACACTGATTACTTCTGTCAAATTATATTAGTGGGCTTCTAAGCGCACCATCGGCACGTATTTGCCACTTAAAAATAAATTTATCTTATTATTAATAAGTAATTCAATCACTAGCTTGGTTAAAAACGCACAAACTGAATCCGTCAAATCTAACGAGTGTTAAGCCTAGAGAGTTAGTTTAATTATGATCGATACAATGAGTTACAGCATAAAGTCCAAACGGACCTTAAATGGTCAATTACTAAATTAATAAAAAAAATAAATAAATTTTAAAATTACGAAATTATACATGTCAAATTTTATTGGAACTAGCGAGTTAGTCATTATGACAAAATATATAACAAAGAGTAAATAATTAATATTTATAAGCAATAAGTTATTTAATCTTTAGTTTGGATAAACATGCATATGTTTAACTATCCATAAAACTAAAATCATTTTTTCGGTTTTAAAAAAAGCTTACACAGGCTTAATACTTAAATTATCATTGAACCTAGCGAGCTGGTAATATACGACTAAGCAAATTAAATTGAGGTTTAAGAGGCTCAATGCTCAACTAGAATATTAATCATTTAATCAATAGTCGAACCCAAGTACACGCCTCACACATTATCGGCACTTTACCTAGTTGGAGAAATAACTGAATAATTATTAATTTATTTAACGCACTATTATTTGAGCAATTAATAATTGGCGGACCCAAAATCACTAATTACCACTCTAGGCGCTACGTTGACAATCCGAAAAAAACCGCAATTGCGTAGTCGCTGTATGCGCTGCACCGCTCTTAAAATCTTATTAGTCGCCGTTACCGATCGTAGCTCGCCAACGGTTATTTATTTAATAATTATTTTTTATTAAATAAAAAATAATTTTTATTTTCGAGTGATACACACGCCATAATAAAAATACACGATCGAATGCATCATTTGATATGAATAATTGTATTTAGCATAAACAAATATTGAAGGCTTCAATGAACAAATTGTATGCTTGCAACTTCAAGAATATGGCAAATGTATAGAATATAGTAAAGAATATAGTAAATGTATAGTATCGTAGTAACGATACTATAACGATACTGTAACGATACTAGATGGCGACATCGAAAAGCAACTTAAAAAATTATGACTTAGCAAAAATTACATATTCTCAACCAAAATTCGAAAGTACTAATGATTTTAATTTTAGATCTTTTAAATGTAATAGAAAAATAGTATAGTTTGTGATGTTATAAATAATAATAATTGTATCGTAAGTAATACGACAAACAAATGTTTTTCATTAATAATAATAATTGTAACTGCAATGCCGCAGACGTAGTGTATCTAATACAATGTTCATGTGGATTGCAATATATAGGAAAAACATATCAAATGTTAAAAACTAGGTTTAGGCAACACATATATAATATACAGCATAATAGTCAAACTATATTTCATAAACATATGAGATTAATAGGACATGATATTAAAAACTGTAAATTATTTATTTTAGAACATATTATCGAAGAAAACATTTCAATATTAAATCAAAAACTATTAGAAAAAGAAGATTTTTGGATTAAAACGCTTACTTCCATGTACCCATTAGGATTGAATGACGTGGTACAAAGAATTGGCAGAAGTAGTATAATACATAATAAACAACTATATTATAATAATCCGATTAAACGCAAACCAAGAAGTCATGGTGACAAAAGGAATAGGAAAAATAGAGTTAAAAATATTAAAAAAGATATGTATATAAATGAACAATTAAAAATATTAAAACAACTTTTAAGTGATAATAAGCTAAAAGATCTTTATGTAAATATAAGAAGTTTTTCTAAAGATATCATATGTTCAATAAATCAAAAATTAATTAACGATTATGATAGGCTAAGTTGTATAACAGACAGTTATTGTAATACAAAATACTATAATCGGCAATAAATGTTAATAATAACAATAAAAATATACATTAACCATAAACTTCATTATTAAATGTATAGATAACATAAATATGGCCGGACTTTTAAATAATTCTAAAAGTAAAGAAATAATAGGATTATATTAAAGTAAATATATTCCTAAAATAAAGTATAAACTCCTACCACCATTAGGACGAAAAATTTGTAATTATAATTAAGAATTGAAATCAATATGTAACGATGATATTAGAAACATTATAGAAACAGAATGCAATTGCAGACGACGTTACTTTATTTACTTATTTAACGCTCTGGAACCTCCTTTACTTCCCTATCACAAGTCGAACAATTGCCATGCATGCTGGTTTAATAAGTGTTTCGCAGATAGTATATGGTTACTTCCTGACGTGCAATTAATTTTGCATCGAAGGCCGATTCTATAACTGCCGATTTTATAAATGTATTCTTTTTTCTAAGCACCTCTCGAAATATTGTTTGTCTTCGTCGGTGAAGCTGAGACGGTTGGAATATATAAGGCGATTTAATTGACTGGCTACAATTAACGTCGGGTAGAGGAATTAGGGACCGAAACCTGATAGCATAGCAGTTCCTCATGATGACCTCTAATCTCTAATTCTTATTCTGATACAATGTCTGTTACATATTAGTCAATTCAGAAAATGACTTTTATTTTAAATTTAAATTTTTTATTTTAACTTGATAAAAATTATAAAAAATCTTAAAACAATTATTTATTTTATTTTTTAAATATTAAATTTTGATTTAGCAATATTATTATGTTTTGTTTATTTTATAATTATATTAAATACGTATACTCAGTTAGCTGATATGATTTATACAATTTACGGTGTCATATAATCGATAGTTTACTAATATAAATAGACATTTAGCTAACGAAAAATAAAACTCGATAGACGTGATAGTAAATATATTGTTTGATTGACTTGAATTAATGCAGACTGCGAAAGAATTCTAAATCTAATTAAATTATTTAATCATTGCAGTAATTATCTTGTTTAGTTTGGTAAATTAAATACTAAATTATGTGATATAAAACTTTATGATGCGCACAGTTTTATTAAACTTATAAGCTTACAAACTAAGAAATAGTTCGAACAAGCAGCAGAAAGCAAATCCAATGTTAGTTAGATTTCTGTATTGCTGACCTGTTTTTAATTCTAATTAATATTTTGAATGTTTTCAAAACACTCTAAATGAATAACCACTTTGTTGTTATTTTTACAGCTCCAGGAGTCTGCAATTATGTGGATATTTGCATAATCTCTAAACAGCGGGCAATATAAAAATAAAAGGTTAAATATTAAATTACATCTGGCTTGTATCGACAAACTCATTTGTTCTTTGAAACCACTGTTCCATTGTGTTGCTGAACAATTTACAAAACCGATGTACAAAAAACGGGATATTTAATAACCGCAATACTGATATAAAAATTCAATTACTTTGCTACATTTTTAATTATTACATAAATCGTGTCAAAAATCTTGGATTTAAAAATCTCGTGAAACTACTAAATCGAAGCGAACTACAAAATTTTCGCTAAAATTGTTTTTGCTTAAATGCATTATGATAAAATAACTTTGTGTAATTTGAACTAAACCAATAATTAAATAAAATATAAATAAGATAATAAATGACATTTAATGAAATATTAAAAGTTATATAACAATTATATTAATAATATATTATTGTAGAAATGATTTATTGGCCTCTTTGTCTCTTAACTTTGGGCTAAACAAAATAAAAAAAGAATATATTAATAATATTGATAATATTATTAATATTATATAATAGTTCTGGTGATAGTACTCCCCCTGTCGAACACCTGTACTGACAGGAAACGGAATTCCAGTACAACCGTATTCGCGCACGACTGACACAGTATTTTCATACATTGCACCGATAAGTTCACACAGGTGTTTAGGAATGCCTAAGGTATAGAGGAGCTTCCAGATGAATAGTCGATTAACTTGGTCAAACGCCGACTCGAAATCTAAAAATAGTAATATTAAGGTTGTTGATACTCTTGACGGACATCCATCAGAACGCGATAGGTGAATATATGAGCAATGCATCCTCGATTTGGTCTAATAAATTTTTAACCTCTGGCGTGATAATAATGTATCTATTAAAACAAAGATCCGAATATATTCGTCTATTGTTCGTCCAGTACTACTGTATGGATCCGAGTGCTGGCCTTAAAAACTTACAACAAATAATCAACTTGCTGTTTTTGAGCGACGATGTCTACGTAGAATTGCAAAAGTCAATCCACTCGATTATGTATCGAACGCAGAAGTATATTCTCGATGTTCACTCGATGTCTCCACGTCTGATTTGATTCGGAAAAATAGACTGCGCTATCTTGGCCATGTACTTCGGATGTAAAGAGATAGACTCCCAAAGTTATCTCTGTACTTGGACCCGGAAGAATCCTGGCGACGCCCCAGAGGCGGTGTTCGTAAGAATCTAAAGAGAACGATCGAAGACGATGCCAAGAAAATACTATTCAGCTACTCGAGCATTGGCTGGTGGAGATTTAAGAGAAGATGGAGACAAGAACTGGAAATGGTGGCTCAGAATCGATTGTCCTGGACTTATTTTGCTACTTCACTTTGATTTGACTTTATTTTCGTCTTATTGATGTTGTAACTCACGATCTGTAAGGTCTAGTGGTTTAATAATAATATAGAATAATAATATCTTTTAATAATATTTTGGAGAAGTATAAACCAACAAAATATTATTTAAAATTTATTTAAGCTATTAAGGGTAAAAGCATTTTATGGTGCTTCGAATTAGAATAATGTACATTAAATAATCAAATTTCATCAGAGGAAATACGTCATTAGCGCGTATTTGACCCGCTGCAATGTTAGGTCGAGGAATAGTTGCCAAAATCTGATTAGATAATAATTATTATGATAATAATATCATATGATTATTTGATATAATAATATTAATAAAATAATAGCAATTCATTAATAATTAATTTATAAATAATTCAAACAGCAAGCAAAACAAATGTATTAAATGTTTTGATGACTATCAATCGATATTATCAGAAATTAAAATTACATATGGGATAAGACATTCTTTTTAAAAATAAGTTATTCGTTTTCACTGCTATCAAAAAATTATCCACATTGTATTTTTCAATGCTCACTTCTACTTAATCATTCAATGTTTAACTTATCATTTTTTAATTCAACTTTGACGACAAGGAGTGCCTTTACGCCATTAGCATGTATTTGGCCTCGCTGCCATGTTGGGTCGAGGAATAGGGGTCGAAACCTGATAACATAGCAGTTCCTCCTGATGACCTCTAATTCTTATTTAGAAGCATCGTATGTTATCTAATAGGCAATTGATAAAAATTGACTTTTATTTTTACTTATAAATATAAATTGTAAAAATATTATATAATTATTTATAATTTATAATTATTTATCAATTATTTAAATTATTCAAAATTATTAGCATTATTTTTGATTTATAAATAATAATAAATACGTTATATATCCGTTATATATTAGTAAAATCATAAAAATTGACTTTTATTGTGAATTAAAATTTTCATTATTAATTATTGTTTATTATTTATTATTAATTATTGCGTTGATTACGTTGATCATAAAATTTATATTCGTAAACTGTTCTTTGATTTCCGAAGATCTGATCTCAGATTAAAACTCATTGGCAACGTGGTGCTAACTTATCAAAAGTATTGGACTGCTTACTTTAAATTAAATCTTATATAACATAATAATAATGTTAATAATCTTATATATTTTATTATTCATTATTATTGGGCTCTGTTGGTATGTTGGGCCGAGAAATAGGGGTCGAAACCTGATAGCATAGCCGTTAATCCTAATAACTTATATTCTTTATTCTTATACATCGTTTGTTATTTAATAGTCAATTCATAAAAATTGATTTTTATTTTCAATTTTAAATTTCAATTTAAAATAAATATAAATTATATTCTACGTAGACTCAGTTATCTGATCTGATTATGTATTTGTTGAAATTAAAAAGAAAATGAAAATAACAAGCGGTCGTAAAAGGAATGATAAAATTAATAATGATATATATACAGATCTTACAAAATTTAAGGATAATTAATAAAATTATTTGTCTTAGATATTTTCGTTAATGCTGCATTTGTAACGGCTTTGAAGATTTATTTGCGATAGCAAACATTTTAGATACTCCTGATAACATCTAATCATGTTTCTTATGCATCGTCCGATATTTATTAGTCAATTCATAGAAATTGATATTTATTTTAAATTTCAATTTTAAATTTTAACTTTATATAAATATAAATTGTATAAAATCTTCTATAATTATTTATTATCTATATATTCTTATTTATATATCGTATAAAATGCGTAGACTCAGTTATATGATCTAATTATACAATGCTATGCTATTCAAGTATATATTATATTTATAATTGGTTATAAATTTTATATTTAAAAGTGTATAACATCTAACATTGTTATATAAAATTAATATATTAGATGGTATACTAGATTATCTTATGCTTATCAATGCAAAAAGCGAACTGAACACGGATAAAAAATTCTTATTTAAAAATTCAATTGTTCAAAAAGTTGGTAAATAATGACATATAATCTCGATAATCCGGTTTATTTTGAGAAATGGTTAATAAAACAAATATGCTTTTCTTCGGAATTTCCTAAATAATTACAAACCTCAAATGAAAAATGTATTAAATATCAGTTGTCTAAAGTCATGTTCTGACTAAATTGCAGTTTCCGAGTCAAATAAGAAAGGTGCAATAAACTCACGAGTGCCTAATTTAAAAAATTTCAAACATTATCGTTAAGCTTGTACTACAATGTTATAATGCAAAGCAAAAGAATAAAAACCGTTTTAAAAAGTCAATTATTCAGTAAAATAAATCAACTAAAACTACACTTTTTTTACAATTCTAGATTAACCACCAATCTGTGCATATATATTAAGAAATATGATTATTTTATTAAAATATATTTGGGGTTTTAGCTAACATAATCATAACATACCGCTTAAGCTCTTCACCGCTGTAAGGACAGTTTTTTGTTGTAATATTACATAAGCTCGTAATGTGAACATTCCTAAATGTGTAAAAATATTAATTATGCATTCTCCGTTATTGTAATAACTTTAAAACTTTTCACGTTTTAAATTACGCGGTATGTAAAGTAATTCACAAACATAATCACAGCATATTATACATCTGATCTGTATAAAGTAGATAGAATATAAAATATGGTGATTCAAATTAATAAGTTAAAATTGAGCACTTACGATTAATTTTTGTATATCTATGGATTTAACTAATGATATATTCTCATTTTTAATTTATAAAGTTATAAATGATTTAATTTATAAAATAAAACAGTAATTAATAAATTTGTAAGTAGACAAAATTAAATTGAAATTATAATATTGAAGATAATCATTGATATATTTTATATCTTGCAATTAATAATTAAATAATTAACATATAAATAATTGTAATAATATAAAACATATAATATAATAGTAAGGGATGCATTTACATTGAATTTTAGACATCGAATGACAAACATAGGATTTAATGTGAATCATTAAAGGGTAATTATAATTTTATAGAACGCGTAACACTTTACATTTTGATTCAATTTATATAATATCTTGATTTAACTAATCTTTAATTTTGATAATTTATGGATGGATAATAAATAATATACTTTGTATTAGAATAAGATACTAGATAGTTTTATCAGAGGAAATACGTCCTTAGCACGTATTTGGCCCCGCTGCTATGTTGGGTAGATGAGTTGGGGTCCGAAACCTGATAGCATAGCAGTTCCTCCTGATGACCTCTAATTTATATTCTGATACAACGTCTGCTATTTATTAGTCAATTCATAAAAATGACGTTTATTTTAAATTTCAATTTTTTATTTTAACTTGATTTAAATTATAGAAAATCTAAAAACAATTATTAATTTTATTATTTAATTATTAAATTTTGATTTAGCATTATTATGTTTTGTTTATTTTATAATTATATTAAATACGTAGACTCAGTTAGCTGATTCGATTAATCGACTTTTAACCGATGATAATCATATTACGAGATATTTTATTGTTTTAGAAAATAAAAATAAAAATGTGTAGTACATATTACGACTTTAATCGTTAAATACCTCATTGATAGACAATTCCTCATAGCATATAAAAAGTACAGAAAGTAAAAGTTTAAAACAATGTTATGATTAAAATTATTTTTTGAGATAACTATTTTCTCAAATTTTTCAATTATGAACACATTGATTTTTTCATATTATTATATTTACAATCCATAGGTAGATGGGTATTCTGATACAACGTCTGTTATTAATTAGTCAATTCATAAAAATGACTTTTATTTTAAATTTCAATTTTTTATTTTAATTTAATTTAAATTATAGAAAATCTAAAAACAATTATTAATTTTATTATTTAATTATTAAATTTTGATTTAGCATTATTATTTAAAAAATCACAAAAAATATTTTTAGCGTTTTACTTATTAATAATTTTAACATATCGCTTAGAAATTAGTTGAACTAAAGATATAATTTTTAAATAATTTCTTCAAAATTATTTAAATATTAAATTTAATTATATAAGTTATTAAATTTAATAATATTAATTATAGTCAATGTTAAATATTATTTAATATCAATACAGTCAATTATTATTAATAAACTCAATTCATAAAATTGACTTTTATATTAAATTTCAATTTTTTATTTTAACTTGATTTAAATTATAAAAAATCTTATAACAATTATTTATTTTATTATTTAATTATTAAATTTTGATTTAGCATTATTATTTTTTTTATTTTATAATTATATAACAATACGTAGACTCAGTTAGCTGATTTGATTTTAAGAATTGCCATATCATGTAATATATAAAAAGAATATATAAAAGAATTGCTATCAAAAAAGAATTGAAAAATATCATTGGTGTCATTTTTGTGACACCAATGATATTTGTTTATTATATTTTTTTATTATTTTTATTTATTTTTATTTAATTTTTTAATTTTGATTTAGCATTATTATATTTTTATAATTATATTAAATACGTAGACTCAGTTAGCTGATTTAATTTATTACTAATTTCATACATTATAACACAATATATTATATTTTCAACTTTTTCCAATAGTTTTATATTGAGCCATGAATCAGCATATACATCATACTGATATATTTTCTGGTAATATTTCTTATATTACACGAAATATTATTTATTTTAATATATTTTGATAGCATAGCAGTTCCTCCTGATGACCTCTAATTCTTATTCTGATACAACGTCTGTTATTTATTATTTTTATTTATTATTTAATCACATGATTGTTGAAAATTAGTTTCCACCCGTTGTTGAAAAATCAGTAGAAATTTATTAGGAAAAAGAGACAAAGCGTCATTTCATAATTTACTATATTTATAACATTAATTGGTTAAAAAATACAGTTCGCTCGTAATACATGTACGTCATTTGCTTCTGTAATTTTCCTCTGATTTAAACAGAGGAAATACATCATTAGCATGTATTTGGCCCCGCTGCTATGTTGGGTAGAGGAGTTAGGGGCTGAAACCTGATAGCATAGCAGTTCCTTCTGATGACCTCTAATTCTTATTCTGATACAACGTCTGTTATAACACAATATATTATATTTTCCACTTTTGATCAAATAAATATTAACTACAAAATCACATCATTATTTGTATAACGATGTAATATTATTTGTATAATATTATAATATTATATTTGTATAACATTTATTTATTATTTTTATTTACATTTAATTATTAAATTTTGATTTAGCATTATTATGTTTTGTTTATTTTATAATTATATAACAATACGTAGACTCAGTAAGCTGATTTGATTTGTTCAGATAAAGATATATGTGATAGCTGAAAAATAAAGAATTTGAGCCAAGTATTAATTGATTATTTCAACAAATAAACAATTTTTTGGCTTACAATTGATCTTGACATATTGATTTTGTGATTACATTTACTTATTGGACTGTTTCCTCTCATATCACTAAATCGGAAAATAGAATTATTAAGGAATTTATGCGACTTTATATGAATAAAATATTTAAGATAATTGGAACACACTTCAAAACACACTTGAAATTAATACTGGGATAAAACACTATTTATTCCACTAAAGAGAAACACTATTTCAGTATTAATTTAATTTTAATTTAATTAGTAAAATTATATTTTACTAATTATTTATATTATTTTTCAGTATAAGTGTTATTTATTCCAAAAAACACTATTTCAGTGTTAGTTCAACAAGATAATTTTTAGAACACAAAAAGAATAAATTTTCAAAATATAAATACGATTTGAGTACGCCTTTTACAAATTTAGATTTAGCAGACATTAAGAAAGCGTTAGAAAAATAATGTATAATAATTTACATTATTATACATTATTATCGTTAGATATGTATATAATAATACATAACTATAAGAATTAATTGCTACAGCAAATACAGGAAAAATTAAACCATTAAGTAAATATAAATGTAAAGGATAAAATTAAATTAATAGAATCTTAAAAAAAATCAAAATTACTTAAAAGTAGGGACATCTATATTTAGACAAGTAAAAGGTGTTCCAATGGGTGGTAATAGTAGCATAATTATTAATTCTAATAATTTTTATTCAATAAGAGAACAAATTTATCCAGAAAGCCTTATTCTTAACAAAACCAATATTAATGATAAAGAAGGTATATATCTAGATATGAACATTCAAATTAACATTAACTAAAACTACTATTAATTTATATCGTAAAGATGACATATTTAAATTTACAAGAAACATATTTTTGCGTTAGTATTTATGCATACCATATAATATAAAATATAATACATTAAATAATGAAATTTTAAGAATTGCAACAATATGTAATGATATTGGCTTTCGTATAAATCATTTAAATAATTTAATAGATACATATTTTAAACTAGGTTGTTATAAAAATAACATCAAGCAGAAAATAGTAAAATATATAAATCAACACAATAATATAAAGAATAAATTTAAACTCTTAAGTGGCAAATTTTTATTTGAAATTTTAACTTTATATAATTTATATAAAATCTTTCAATTGAATACACTGAGATGCATAATACGTTTCCGAATACAATGATTTGTTATCTAAATTTTGAAACGACTGATTACAATCTTCGAACATGAGAGCTCATCTTGAGCACATGATGGATATGAGATAGCCCTAGATGAAAGAGTTACCATTATTATTTGCAGTTACCATTATTATTAATATTTAATAAAAAACATTTGGTAAAGAATTTTTGGAGCTGGATCAAAGGAAAGAGAAAAAATCCTTTTTTCTTTGATCCAGTTCCAATAATCATTTTACAATAATGGATCATTATCAACTATTTACAAGAAAAACATTTGTTTGTCGTATTACTTACACTGCAATTATCATTTATTACATCACAAACTTTACATTTTTTCTGTTATATTTAAAAATCAGCTTTTCTGTAAAAATCTTATTAAAAACATTTCTTTTATTAACGTAAATCCGCTCAGTTACATTTAGCCTATAACCAAATTGAAGAAGTTAAGCTTACGATATACAATTTCAAAAAATGGCAAATTCAATGAAGACGCGAATTTTACAAAAAAGATTTTCAGCTAAACTTACATTTAAAATCTTAGCGTTATCCATATTTTTTACATTTGTAACTGTAATAAGATGGAAAATTTACGATTGTACCAAACATATAATGAATAAAGCAACGATTCCAGGCATTAGGTGTTAGGTTCCCCTTCATTATGTTCTAACTGTGAAAGGAGCCATCTTTACTGGGGCCGGGAATTTACCCACTTTAAGTTGTACAGAAGAAATTTCATAAAGCCGGATGCCACAACGAGGCCTGCTACTTTTTCCAGTGCTGCCGCCTCACGGGAAATTACGATATCATACAAGCGATTGATTTACGGGATGAATCAGTATACAAAGTGATGGAGGACTTAGTGACAACCGTTCTGGTCGCCTGTTGTGCCAAAGCGACTATACCTTAAGCCGATATACCTGCTTCTAAGAAAAGGGGTTGGCTTCAGCACATACCATCCCCTTTATCGAGATTGGAAAACTTATAAAAAGCAAGAAGCCGCGGCGACATGATGACGCTGCCCAGAGGCAAGTACCTACCCCAGGTGGGGCTAGTTGAGGACAAAATACCTTACTGCACCTAGCTCTGTCTAGGTAGGCAATAACCTTTTTAACTAATCTTTCACAATGCAGAGTACTCGTGAGCCTTTTTCACTGAATATCCTTCAATAGAATTGGGAGGTTCTTCTGCCCTTAGACTTATATCCTGTAGAGATGCAAATTTAATAGTTATTCTAGAGACGCGTTCTATCCGTCTACCCCAAAACATTACTCGATTTATTTCAAAGCACATTTGTTCCCACTATACTTTGTACATAACCCCACCTCATTTATCTTCTTCTCAAGGACTCTTGACCTTAGTTAAGTGCTCTTAAAGATCCTTTCTCCTATTAAGCTACTCATGTCCAGCCATATCTTGTCTAGTAGTTTCACTATGTAAGAACAGTAAACGCCTCAGTATTAAATTCTGACCGAATTTAATACATACTTCTTTTCGCAAGCTACGGATATTTTATCGACTATCTATAAAGGTCGTATATACAATCTTACTCCAACGAAACTCAAGTTCCTAGCAAAATTGCTTAACCTCCCTTAAATCTCTCTGTTTCCGCCAGACAGGCCCCTCTCGAATGAATACTGGATCAATTGATTTAATTTCTAGCTGAGTAGCAATAGGGCGATCATTGCTCGCATTAATCCTTCTCAGTCGTACTTTTGGATGATTTTTAAGAAGGAAGTTTGTTTGTTGGAAGGATAGAGCATTTGGATGGATATGGAATGTAGGCCTTGACAAAGTTTTGGAGGAGTCACTAGCGCTGCACAACTATGCAGCCACTCAATCACCTCAACTAATCCCGCCTTGGGTAAACTTCAGGAGTAGAGATCTATATGTTACAGATATTCTCAACTCTTGGTGTCCACTTCCGTGTACATCCAAATCCGTCGCTCTACTTTTTTTTCGAGTTTGTCAGCTATTGACAGCCAACAGAGAAGGATAGTGGCCGTCACAATGCTTTTAGCCTCACCATCCGATGTAGCAGGTATCAATATTAGTAAGCAAAATTAGAGTTATTGTTCCTAAGAAAAAATCCTGCTAATGCCCTAAAGATCTGCGACCCATTTCGATTCAAAATGTCCTAGTGTCGATTTACGAAAAAACGCTTGAGCGTGAAATCCGCGACCATTTAAGTAGGCGTAATTTGATCCCTCCAAGATTTAAGGGTTCGTCAAAGATCGGTCTGTCCATTCAGCAGTTGGTGAGGTTGAGCACTTCTGTCGGGATAATAGCCATCGTATAGTTGTCACTTGTTTCCTTTAATTTTTTGCTTTTTTTGACCGCATTACAATTCTCTTTGTAATCTCTTCTCTCAGGTCCCTCGGGTAGCCTGCGAGAATTGTGAACAGGGTAGAGATCCTGCTGTACACCAAGCGTTTTAACTATGAAGACGACCCTGATGCGCGTCAGTTCTACCCTATTACGGGTGTAATAGGGTAGATCACCACTTTCTACTATCTTTTTCTTGCTGCATCCATTAACCTCTTTTAAATATTTAAACGTGAACAAAGTCTAGTGGTGTACGCTAATGAAGCCACATCCCTATTCACTGGACACAGGTGTAAAGACGTAGTCTCTTACATCAGCCGTTTCTTTTTACGATTAAAAGACCAGCTTCCACCATCCAATCTTATTTTAAACTCGGCTAAATCGCAGGTGGTCGTGTTTCATGGCGCCTCCGCCACAAAGCAAACACTTAGGAGATAAGCACACTCTCTGCGCTTTCCTCCTTATTTGCCTCTTAACCACTTCCAACCTTCACAAGTCGAGTAAAATACTTGGGGTTCACCATTACGGTGAACTGGTCGGCGAAAGCAGACCTGGATATACGTAAACGTATCCTGAAGAAAGTTAGGTGCCCATGAAACGGGCTCAACATCTGTCATTGAAAGGAAAACCCAGGTGCGCCTTCTGGGCACTTGGTCTATCGCGGGATTAGTCTTCTTTTCGAGAGGACGTCCCCCGGAGCAAAGGCTCAGGTTTCTTAAGCTCCTCGTCTTTCGTTTACCCAGCATAGTCCGCGCCGATTGTATTTTTCATGGATGAAAGACCCCAGCTGGTTCAGTCGGAAAGCGGCGTGTTGGATCGGTTAAAGGATCAGATCCCCCTGGATTTGAGGCTGTAAAGATTGGAAGGTTTTTGAAGAAAGAAGTGATAGTTCGTTTCTTTATTAACTGTCATGCTTGCACTGTTTGTTTTGTGTTTTTAATGGAATATATTGTTTCAAAACTGGCTACGAATCTCTCAAAAATTAAAGGAAAAGTTATTTATTTGTGTTTTGGTTTTCTATATGAACTCTTGCTCGTGCAATGTACACTTGAATTGAGTCTCATTTATATTATTACATATAATGCTTACTATCTCGATAATTCAATAAATATTGACGAATAAGTTAGTTCTATTAGCATGGATATTGATCGATTCTTTCTTTTTCTTTAGCGTCTTTCCCGTGTAGGTACGGAGGCCGCTGCTTTTGAAACTTGCCTCCACTTGGTTCTATTTATGGCGTCTTTGGTTTCTAGTCCAACACTTATCAAATCATGACGTATGACGTCCATCCATCGCAATTTCGGCCTTCTTATCGGACGCTTTCCATCCACTGTCACGGCGATGAACCTATTTGACGGTTGGTGTTGGCTTGCGCGGATAACATGGCCGTACCATTGTAATCGTTTTTCGCGAAGTTTCTCTATTATTGGCACTACGCCAAAACGATTCCTGATTTCTTCGTTCCGGACATGATCTTTTAAAGTTTTTCCTGCTGTCCATCGGAGAATATTTGTCTCCATTGCGGCAACTTTGCGCTCCTCATATTTTGATATCGCCCAGCATTCAGCGCCATAAAGGACCACCGGTCGTATTAAAGTTTTGTAAATTTTCGACTTCAGTCGGTCTTTTATCTTTGGGTCGCAGAGAATACCTGTAGCTGACCGCAATTTCATCTAGGCTGCATTTATTCGAGAAGATACCTCTCGCGTAGGATACCATCTGCCGCTATGGTGGAGCCAAGGTATTTAAACGCAGTTGTTCAGTGCAGTGTGTATTTTTTAAACTGTAGCGGTTGATCATCATTCATATTTGTGGTCAGGTATTCCGTTTTACGCACGTTCAGGCGTAGACCAAACTGCTTGAGTCGATTCCCCCAGCTGTTTATTTGTTGTTGGAGGTCATCTTTATCTACGGACGCAAGCATGACGTCATCTGCATATAGAATCGTCCACGGAAAGTGTCTGTTTAGATTGTTAAATATGGCATCCATAACGAGGATGAATAGCAACGGGGACAGCGTAGACCCTTGATGAACTCCAACGGTGATAGGTAAATCATATGTATATCCCACGGTCGTACATACCCGACTTGTTGATCCTTTGTATATTAGCTTGACCCATTCAACAATCTCTTCAGGGACTAAGTGGAATCTCAAAGCGTAGCAAATAACTTCATGCAGGACCCGATCGAACTCCTTTTCAAGATCAAGGAACGCACAGTATATATCTTTCGGTTTTTCGCGGTGTTTTTCAAGAAGAAAACGAAGGGCATAGATAGCATCGATGGTGCCACAGTTCTTGACAAAACCACATTGATTTTAGGATATCTTGACTATGCTTCTTATCCTATCGTTTATCACATATTCCAAAATCTTGAGGGTGTGTGAAATGAGACGAATCGGGCGGTAATTTGAACAAAATTTAAAGTTGTTAACGCTTGTCCTAAAACCGCTGACCTCAGTGCGAAGCAATTAATTACTAAGATGTTGCTGAGTATATTTTAACTGTAAAGTGTCGTACTGATGTCTTCAAGCGTTGTAGCAGATTATATTCCTGCAGATTAATTTCCAGCAGATTATATTTTGTTAAATACATTTATTATTGATACGATTTCATTATAATTTTACGTTGAATTAGCATTACCTTAATATTATGAATTCATTTTGATTAATATCATTAATATTTTGTAATTTTATTAGAATGTAGAAATGGAGTGAATGATATTTATTTAAATAAAACTTCCATAATTTATGCTATCAATGGAAAGAAATAATATACAGAATAATAACATAATAGAGAATTATGAATTTATTAAAGTCAAGAAGCCGTATTTTTAACTTCAACATTTTTTCGCGTCAACATGTCGGAGGTTTCAAAGAGTCGGAATTTTGCAATTTTTCAGCAAAACCTGCAGATTTGCGAGTTATGCAATTCTTCTGGTAAAGACCTTGGACGGAGCCAGTTTAGTAATATATTTGTCTCAAAAAAACGTTGAGGAGGAGTACCTCCCTCCTGTAGTTAAAGTAGCTCATTTATGCGTAATTCAGTCTTCTAAACCTATACAAAAACGTGCACTTTTTGGTACGTTTCTACTTGATTTTGCCTTTGGCAATAAGAATAGAGTTCTATTTAATTCGGTAAAAATCCTTGAGAACTCCCTCAGGGTGTCATTCGCAAACGCTGCAATTCTTGAGGAATTCTATAAATATTTCAATACTAACATATCGACATTGGGGACGATTTCCCTATTGCAGTTGAAGTGTACTATAAAGATCTCAAATTATCCTTTCTTTATCTCTGAAAATAATGTTGAGCAGCTCAAGGAACAATATAAATTATCGATCATTAGGCAGGTACTGGGTAAGGGGGGACTCTCTACCAGTAGCCTTTGCCGAAACTGAATTAGATAATGGACATCTTGCTTCAGCAGCTATTAATCCATTTATGGGTTTTAATTTAGAATTTGTTATGATTAGTGAGAACACTCTCACTTCCCCTGACTGTCAGAATTGCCATGGTTGGGTGCATTGGTCGTCTTCTTGCTCTCAATCACTAACTTGTGGGGTGTATGGCAAGGGGGATTACCTGCAACTGATCAAAAGTGATCTTTTGATCACTCTTTATATTAATTTATATTTTAATTAATATAAAGGATAAAATACATTGACTCAGTTAGCTGATCTGATTCACGCAAACAGATTTTCACATTAATATGAGCATATTGAAATTAATGCAGTTATTAACAAAAAAATCTATGTGGACTACTATAACGTTCGTAATTATAATGATTTAATTATTTAATTCGTATTTTGCAAGTTGAATCAGAAATATTATCGAATAAATAATAAATCGTTTATTGTTCATACATAAGTTATAACTTCTGTCTGAACACTTAAGCAAAAATTATATATAGTAATAATTTTATAAACTACTATAAAATTAAACCATTCAACCAAAAATTGCTTTAAACTCGTAAATAACACAAAAGTTAAATCTTACATTAGAAGTGCATTGCACTGCGAGCTGATATCAATATGTATTCCATGTAGCTCTGAATTTGTTAGCAATCTATGAAACAATAATTATTGCAGGACAAAAATTTAACTTTATACAGCTTTCGTAATTGTGTATTAACACCGATGCCGTATCGTTGTATATTCTTCAGTGGCATATTACTGAGATTTCTTTAAAATTAAAACAAGTAAACCAGAGAATCTTTTTAAGTTGGTATGACAAAAATTATTAAATATGTCAGTCATTTATTAATGTGGAAGGTTGCATACGCTAAACAAAAACGAAACTACTCTATGTACCACGATTCGGCATAACACTTCCTAACTTCGGATATTGCAAATTAACAATCCGATGATATCCATGTCCTAGACACAACAACTGCTACGATAATGAGAAACTGTCAAATTCCGAACTTATTAAATATATACGGGATATAAAATTTATTTTTATGATTGATCCATATTTCCGACAAAAACACATGTCAACAGAATGTCCTCAATATATTATGAGAACACAAATTTAAATACATGACGTTTGCTACAGAATGCAATAGCAAACAAGTACAAAAAATAATATGCATGTTTTGAAATTTTAAATAAATCAGAAAACTCTAATTCAAATTTTTGAATCAAACATTCAAAAAGTTGAATTTTGAGATATTAGACTAATTGATTTTTATGATATGGTAATATTACAGACACAATATCGACAAGTCTAGAAATTTTCAAATAAGACCAATAAGAAAAATTTATCTTTGAAGAACTCAACTATATACATTAATATAATAAACGTATACTATAGTATGTTATCTAACTTAAAATATACAAAACAACACTTACAATTCTTCCAGGGATTTCATTATCTCAGAAAAACTCTTATCGATAATATCAATCATATTTGACGAAGCAGTTCTAGAGAAAGTAAATATAATGTTTTAAAGACCGAATATCTAATGTGTTGTTAGAGTGATCTAAATAAAACGTTAACTTCTATAAAAATGCTGGTAAAATTAACAAAATTAAATGATAATTATTTATGATTTATAATTCAAAATTTTTCATTTTTCAAAATTAAATCATAATTAACTGAATTGAAAATTAAATTAATTATTATGCAAATCTTTATACAACAAAAGCTTACCTGAATGGTAGATAATTATTAAAATATAATTAATTCATTATAATTATATTACAAACTAGTATTTGTCTTTAAGATTAAACTATAATAATGAGATCCAACGATTACGCTCTGCTGATATACTAAATGCATTGTATGTTAACTGCCAACTATACCGAACGGGTATACTGTATAGACATATTATCAAGTGCTATTTAATTAATACCAATTTAAACGCAAACATAATTTGTAAAATTGTATATGCATATAAGCCATTAAATATTATTCTGTAGATAACCAGCATATTTGGATTACCTCATTGTAAAATGAGGCTTTAACAATGTCTTTTCGAAATCAATTAGGAATATTCTGCTCTAAATAGATTATTTAATATATGTACTGTACTTTTGTCTGACTTATATCTTTGCAATCTGAACCGAGATCTTCCAGTAGATTATGGGATATATCCCTAGTACATGATTAAGTATGAATATCAAACAATTGTTAAATACTTACAGAACACTTGTGAGATAAAACATTCTAACTGCTTTTACATTTTGAATGTGATTTCCTGATATATATCTATAAAAAGTAAAATATAGTGTACCAACAGAGAGCAGTTATATAAAGTTTTAAAGTATTGACTTAGTATTACGCTTAATTGAATCAGATTCAAAAAATTTGCGATTAATTAAAATAAAATTTCGTTCAGAAAGTGTTTAATGCCAGTGTTAAATAATGACAAAATCTTTGGCTTAATAATATACAAACTAAAGTTATTGAAGTTATTTATTCTAGTTAACTTTGAAAACTTGAAAAAATAGCAGATGTCTTCGAAGTTGCATTGAAGAAAGGCAAAGTTCCTAGTGGCAAACTAGTAGGTGGTAATACTAGTCTATAAGAATGTTATCAAAGAGTATGTTTAAATTACAAGGCATTACTATTCTCAGCATAACCAGTAATCTATTCATTAGAATTCTTGAATTAAGTATATGGTTTAAAGTTAAGGTGAAGTTGCAACGATGTTAACAGAGTTAACATCGTTGACATCAGAGTTAACATGGACAAAATATCAAAAAAGCTTCACTGTCGAACCCCAGTCTTCAGTTCGTTTCTATTAGAGTACAATTTTAAATTTTTATAGCTAATGATGTCCTGTTAGGTTCTCGTTCTAAGGACTTATAATTGAGACTGTATCGATTTACGAAAAATTGTCTAAGATACAAAGCTCATTATTAATCCAGATTGCTCACAATATAATGCCTGATGGAAAGAAGTTTAAGTACTTGTTGCAAGGTTCTATAGTGACGATAGAAACTCGAAAAATATTGGGAGACAGTTTTGTTCATCTAATATTTTCGTGCGTTGTTTTTATTGATCTGTCGTCGTAAATTCAAAGCCTTGTCTTCACGCAAAGTTGCAGTTTTTCAATTAATCTATGTTCCTTTCTTAAGAAAATATAATGAGATTTGCATGATAATTGAAAAAAAATTAACATCCTGTACAGGCGACCGAACTTTAGTTAATTAGTAGCATAGTAGGTTTGAGGCTTAGCGGCAACATTAGATAGATAGAACACATTCTAAGCGGAGAACTTTAAAAAGGCATTATAAGTGGTATGCTTCAGGCTGGCTCATTAGAATGACGATCTAAAGTAAATACAATAACAAAAAACAAACAGAGACGACTCACTTTGATAGGAAAAACAGCGCGCTTCCAATCATCATTTTACATCGAAACGCTCAAAACTAGTTTAAACTGCAAGACACTCAAATGTTCCCGGGGAACAACGGACTTACTCTGGATTGCAACAAGGAAGTCAATGTACTTTCAATAGTTAATTCTGGTTCAACTGAGCAAGTAAGTGACTTTTCGATTGTTGATTCTGAAAAAGGGGAACTTCCCCCTATACAAAAGCTACATAATCTGGCATTTATTACTTCGAGCAAGCCAGTGGAAAAACATCATTTATTCAATATATTTTTGAGAAACTTTGTGCTTGACTACCCTGGGAGGGTAGTATTTAACAATTTAAAAATTCTAACTAATTCTATAAGAGTCTCATTCGCCACTCACGACCTGATGAGGGCATACCAGAAATACTTTGAAAATTTTTTGTCCCAATTAGGGACTCTAGATCTCAAACCAATTCAGGCAACACTAAAAATGAATAACTTTCTCTCATTTTTGGAATCTGCTGATTTGGAACAGCTAAAGAAGATTTTCAAACTATCCTCTGTCAGACCTCTACGTTCCAAATCGGGTGAGGCTCTACCTGTGGCTTTTGCCACGTGCGACATTGATAATGGTCATATTCTATGTTCAAATTCCTTAAACCCTTTTATGGGTTACAATATTCGATTTACGTTGATTGAATCCAATAGCTGGACTTTTCCGCATTGTAACTGTTGCCATAAGTGGGGGCATTGGGCCTCCACTTGCAAGGAAGAAAAAAGATGTGGGGTGTGCTCGAATACTATGTGTTCCTCCCTGCTGAGTGATGACCGATGTGTCGTTAATCCTCATTGCAACAATTGTGGCGGAGACCACCCTGCGTGGTCCCGTCGTTGTCGCTTATTCAAAGAATATAGGAACCGACACATTTCCGCTTCACCATCAAACAAGACTTTTTCCAAAATTACTTCTGATTCAAATACTATTGACAGAATGTCCAATAAAGATATTCTTTATCTCTTAGATACTACTAAGAAAACAATTCTCTCTCAAATTCAGCAAATGATGGCACCCATGCTGGGAGCGTTCCTTGCAGCTCCTTCGATTCCGGCAGCTGCCGATATTCCGAAATCCAAGAAGAGGGGAGCTTCCGCCCGGACCGTCCCACCTATTAAGATTGGTAAGCTCCTTTATGGCCTGGGAGATGAAGATATTGCCCAGGGAGGACTAACCCATGATAGAGCTAGTGGTGGGAAGATCAACCCTCCCACTCCTGGCTCTGTCTAGGTTGGCTTCTCCCGTTCCAACTAATCTATCACAATGGTGAGTAAGCTCGAGCCTTTTTCACTGAATATTCTTCAGTGGAATTCGGGAGGTGCTTCTGCCCTTAGGCTTCTATCTGGTAGAGACGCGGATGTTATAGTCCTTCAGGAGACGCGGTCTATCCGTCTCCCCCAGGACATTACTCGATTTATCCCTAAGCACATTTATTCCCACTATACTCCGTATATAACCCCTCCTCACTCCTCTTCTTCTCAAGGACTCTTGACCTTAGTTAAATGCTCCTTAAGATCCTCCCTCATTTTGAACTACTCGTGTACTGCCCTGTCTTGTTTAGTTATAACACTCGTCAAGAACGGTAAACGCCTCAGTCTAGCCAACGTCTATATTCGTCCAGGAGAGATTCACAAGAACCGTGATCTCCTGGATGGGATAATTGATGGCGGCTATGACATGGTACTAGGTGATTTCAACGACAGAACTGGTCGTTGAATTAATGCAGCACTCCGCAGAGCCAGGAATGGTTATCTTATTCATAAACCACCCTCACCCTCTTTTCATTGCACATCAACGAATTCACTCCTCGACTTATTATTGCTCCGTGAGAAGTGGTTGCTTAAGCCCTTCTGCACGGAGGGCTTAAGCAACCCTCCGTGCAGAAGGGCTTAAGCAGAAGATTCCAAAGTGGAATCTTCTGCTTCGTAGAAGATTCCACTTTGATCCCATCAGAGTGGCTTTCTTCCAAGCAGCTATCCAACGCTTCCCCCGAATTGGCAATGAGAGTTTAAACAAATTTAATTCCTATCTCTCTTCGCAAGCCACCGCGTTATTATCGACTACCTATAAAGGTCGCATTTTCAGTCCCACTCCGACAAAACTCAGGGTCCTGGCCAAACTGCCGCATCTCCCTGACCTATCTTCTTCTGCCAAACAGACGCTCTCGAAAGAATACTGGCGTACCAGATACTGGTTCCAGCTGAGTAAGGATAAGTCAAGCATTGCTCGTCTTAACCCTTCTCAGTCTTCCTTCTGGAAGATATTCAAGAAGGAGAAGTTTGTTTGTTGGAAGGATAGAGCATCTGGGTGGATCGGAAGTATTGGTCTTGATAGAGTTTTTGAGGAGTCTTTATCCCTACACAACTATGGAGCCACTCAATCACCGCAACCAATCCCGCCTTGGGGGGACTTCAGGAGTAGAGATATTTCTGTTCCAGATATACTCAATGCCTGCGGGCCTCTTCCGAGCACCTCCAAAACCGTCGCTCAACTCTCTTCTCGTGTCTGTCAGCTTTTGACATCTGATCAAAGAAGGGAGGTGACCATCACAATCCTACTAGCCACCCCATCCGATGTGGCCGGCATCAACGTTAGCCGTAGAATTTTTATTCCTAAAAAATATCCGGTCTCATGTCCGAAAGACCTGCGGCCCATTTCGATTCAGAATTCCCTCATATCGATCTACGAAAAAGCGCTTGCGCGTAGAATCCGCGATTATTTAAGTAGGCGTAACTTTAATCCCACCTGGTTTCCATGGGTTCGTCAAAGGTCGCTCGGTCCATTCAGCAGTAGGTGAAGTGCATCAGTTCTGTCGGGAGAATAGCCATCAACTTGCTGTGGCTGTTTTCCTTGACTTTTCTGCTGCATTTGACCGCATCTCCATACCTTTTGTTATCTCTTCTCTCAGGTCCCTCGGGTTGCCTGCGAGAATTGTTAACATGGTGGAGATACTGTTGTACACCAAGCGATTTTATTACGAAGACGACCCTGATACGCGTCAGTTCTACCCTATTACGGGTGTGCCTCAAGTTCCCCTCTTTCTCCTATCTTGTATCTTGCTGCATCCATAAATCTCTTCAAAATATTTAAACAGCGTGATCAACGTCTAGTGGTGTACGCTGATGACACCACAGCCCTGTTCTCTGGACGCAGGTGTAAGGACGTAGTCTCTAACATCAGCCGTTTCTTTTTAAGATTAAAAGACCAGTTACCCAGGTCCAATCTTACTCTAAACTCCTCCAAATCGCAGGTGGTTGTCTTTCATGGCTCCCCTGCGACGAAGAAAAAGCTTAAGAGACTAGCACTCTCTGCTCTAGCTTCCTTATTTGCCTCTGATCCACTCCCTACCTTCACAAGTCGAGTAAAATACCTGGGGTTCACCGTTTCGGTGAACTGGTCGGCGAAAGCTGACCTGGATAGACTTAAACGTGTCCTGAAGAGAGCTAGTTGGGCTCTGAAACGGGCCCAGCATCTGTCGTTGAAAGGGAAAACTCAGGTGCGCCTCTGGGGCACCTGGGCTATCTCGGGATTAGTCTTCTTCTCCAGAGGACGTCCCCCAGAGCAAAGACTAAGGTTTCTTAAGCTCCTCATCTCTCGCTTACCCAACATAGTCCGCGCCGACTGGTCTATTCGGGAGGTGAAATATCCCGGGTCGTTCAGTCGGAAATCGGCGTGTTGGATTGATTGGAGGGCTCAGATCCCTGTGGATTTGAGGCCATAATTACTGGGAAGAAAGAAGTTGATAAGGTTACGAAGATGTTGACTGTTTTTTTTTGATTTTGTACTAACTGACTTGACCGACTTGCATGTTGTTTGATTATTAATAAACTCTTTATTATTATCATTAGTATGAGAACCCAGTGTTTGATGTTAGAAATGGAGAAAGTAAATCTCATAGATTCCCGCACAATGCTTCGATTTATGTGAAAGTGAACTTGATTCTTTGACAGAATATCACGACGCCCCTAATTCCCAGAATGCCTTCAAAGTTTATTAACATGAATCTAAGATTGTGGAGGTTGTCAACAACAAGCAAACATAAATCCAAATTTTATTTTTATAACCCAATGAAATAAATTCGAATAAAATATATTTCACATATGAATATGTTAAAGTGTTATGTATTTGCTAAACGAATACAACACAATAAAAGAGTACGACTTTATAAATTTGTGATAAACTGTTAACGAATGATTACTAACATTTCGTATTCAGGATTGTCCTTGCATGTAAAGCGAACATATTCCCATAATGTTATGCGATTCAAATATCTAAATTAAGAATATAAAGACATAAGCACATATTATTTAATAAATTTTTGCTATATTTTAATATTTAGTTTTTAATTTCGTAAAAAACATTTTTATTTAATGCGAAATTTATATTGCTTTTCAAATTTATTACTTTATACTTCATAATATGTTGAATCATTTACTTTTATCAAATTCGCTCATCTGAAACGAATTTTGTACTCTTTAAATAGCTATCTGAGATAGCTTAGTCTGTGTATTATGCTCATCAATTATCTGTAGTTTATTTAAAACATTCAATCAGACATATATTATAGAGTAGCTAATAAATCCACTTATGCTTTTACTCTATAGCACGCAGAAATAACAAAATTTCAAATAAAGAATTATTGTAGCTGGATCAAAAATAGCAAAAATTTATTTGATGTTTTACCCACCCTATGTTAGCATCTTCAAAAAATTACTAATTTAAAGGTAATTTTCTTAATATGCTAACATAGTGTAAGCAAAATATCAAATAAAATGTTCCTATCTTTTGATCCATCTCTAATACTTCTTTATCAATAATAGATTACTATCGAATATTTATAAAAATTTAAAATCCTTACATGAAAATCCGAGATTTTAATATTATGATGGCACAATCTGATTGCATCGAACAATTTGATTACGTTATTTCTTTGGATATTTATTAAAAACAACGTGGCAATCTAATGGGCAATATTCTCTTGCTCATTGGACTGAATCATAGAAACCAAAATTAGTATATTTTATTATAACTCAGAACCAACCGATTAGTATATCACATACCTTGTAGTAGAATAAAGATCAGTGGTTATCATAAGGATTTGCTAGTGTTTGTCTTGATGATGATAGCAGCATCGATCAAATTATATGATAGATATCTTATTTTGATGTCCGGTAAGAAACATTTTTTGCTTTTAAAGACAATTTTAGAAAGGCACGTTTTTTATTTAGTTTTCCTAAATAAAAAATATTTCCTTTAAAAAAGTATGGGTGAACGTAAGTAAGTTACATTTTAAAAACTAATATTATTTTAATTTATTAGTTTCCGCTATTAACAAATATGACAACAAATATAGAAATACAAAAAGACATTAAATGTATTAAATCCATTTAATTTGTAAACAACGTTTCCTAAAAAGTATGTGAGATCATAACATACAATGAACCACTGAGGAAGCTGTAACGCGGCGAAAGCTCTGGCAGTATATAATAATAACTCAACTCTTTGATCTAATAAACTACGCAAAAATCTTAACAACATGAGGCTGAGAGATAAGCGGACATTAAACTCTATTGATACAAAAATACGATATATGATCTTATTTTCGACATTAGTCGATTTTAGATAAATTTAAGATTATCAAAATCTAATTATATGAAACTCACAACTTGCAAAGATTATCAATATTTTAAGAAGACTGTCACTTAATGACTTGGTTTCACTAAGATCACTAAATTTACAAAATTAATTAGAAAACTTAGATAATTGTTGTCCTTTACACATTTAAAATACAATTTAAAATTCTATTGAGTTTAATTAAGTAGATATGTTCCCCGGCTTAAACAATGATCGATCAACTGTTAGTAACTCGTTCAGCTTGATGAAACTTTGTTTAATGTAAGTGATGTTTACGGGTAATTGAGGTACCACAATGTAAGATAAACCCACAAACTGTCCGACTGGAACATTGATTTCCAAAATTACAGGATGCCAAGTTATTCTCTTACTAAACTGCTGATTTTAGCATAGATCGGTCACTCGCTGACGCTGTCACAAGCTTCACTAATATTAGTTTACCTATAACTATGCATTACTGTAAATTAAGTCCAGTTTATGCCCAATGACGCCTTCAAGAAGTGCCATTGTATTTAATTAACTGATTTTATGTAGTTTTTATCAACTACACTCCCTACCTTTTCGATTTTCGAGATCTGCATTTCCGATGCTTTTTCACGAGACATTGGCAGGGTGGTCAACTTTTTCAATCAGAATGTTGCTGCTATTAACAGTGCTGGTGTTACTTTTATGAATAATAAATGTTAAATTAAAATTGTAAATTTCAAATTTTTTATTGATAAAAGATTTTAGTCCTAAACACTCATTTTTGATTTAAAAATGTATGAAATTTGGATATTAGCGTTATCATTTTGTAACGGCTAAAATATCTGGCAATACACCATAACGTCAGCCAACGAATTAATGATTAATGTGGAATGATTTTAATGCACTAAACAAATCTATAACATTAGTTCCTCTATACCCAGTCTTTGCAATCGTGCCGGCCATTTTGGGATATCTGTACGAATAGTTGCCTTAAGACTGCTTAGCGCTTCTGCTTTAGAAAAATGCATCCTGCTGTACTTATCGCTGCGGCAGCGTCGGTAGGATCATCAATTCCATCCGTACCGGCAGATTACATCACACATCTATCTTGGTCGATAACGAGTTCTTTTAACTTTAGAGAAAGGCCCGAGCAAGTTCTTGATTGCGACCTCCAATTCCAGATGTTTTAATTGTAACTATCGTTTTTTACCAAGTAATAGACAGAGCAGTTTACACAAACTTATAACTTGTTTTATTTAATAAATCCGTAAAATCTAAAACAGAAGAACCGAAACGTTCGAATATTAAAACATTTTGTTGATTGGTGTTAATAAGATACTTTTACAATATCCAAATGAACGGTCCTACGAGGATCACGATTTTTTTGAATAAAATAGTATAAAATGGATTACATATAAAAAGACAACTTATTTTGTATGAAAAAGCTACACTTTATATGTAAATTTTATTGCAAACGTTATTCAAAAATTTTGAATAAAGTGTGCAAAATAAAATATTTTACTTGTGGCAACTAGCGATTTTAATAAGAACGATTTTAATATTTTAGTAAGACCGATAATTGTAAAGAGGAGCGTATTTTTCAGCTTTAGTAAAATGACGACGTTATTTTTTCTGTTTACATATAACCATTAGAATCAATTTTATCTAGTCATTTGAATTTTAATTATATAAACCAATACTAAATTTAATGAATTGCTTAATTATTTTATTAGAAGCTTGAATATCGCCATCAAACAAGTAGTCTTAAAATAAGCTTCTACAACTACATCATATTTTTATTTTAAAATTAAACTAGCGAATTTAAATTCTTTTAATTTAAATATAAATCAATTCGTTCGTAATGTATCATCACTTATTATAATAAGTTTTAATACTTACATTTCGGTTAGGCCTGTAAGACAGTTAAATAACACGAAAAGTTAAATGCTGATTATTCGCAAGATTTCTGCATGACATGAAGGTGAATTAAATTTTTTGAATTAAAGATAACACTTACAATGTAGACAATTGGATTCCATTTCCATACAAAAAAGCTTTATTGAAATATAAAGCTACGAATTTGATTATAAGAACAGTTACTGTGGAAAGGGAATTGTTGATAGCTAAAGTTTACGATTTTACAAGAAATACTTACAGAACACGAAGCGATGGAGTCAAAACCCATTGCATTGCAAGCCGATTTAGTTTATTATTCGAAAGGTCTCTATAGAAAATCATAATTACTGTAAAAACATTTCGATTAAACATATAATATCTGAATAAGTTTCAATTTCAATATGCTTAATAATGATATTAAAGCTTATTTTGAGATAGCTAATAATGATATTTCTATCATTTCATTAAATATACTTACAGAACTTCTAATATTGATTTAGACAATATTATCGATGTAGTTTCGTTCACATATTTAAGATATTCAATTTCATTGAAAGACAGGTTCCTACACAATTATATATTTGCAAATTAAACAATTGCTAAACAACTTACAAAATTCGCAGTTTTGTATTCAAAAGAATGTCGTACAGTTTGCTAAACTCTTTTATTTTATTAAAAGACATGTCCCTAAACATTTTAATTTGAAGAAATCAAAATTTTTTCATTTTAAATATTTGAGCTCGATGGACATACAGCTTTGAGAGACTTTTACAGCAAGGCATTCTTTCAATTACGTTATTAATTCCAGATACATTAATCAATGACCTAAAAACATGCATTATTATTAAAAAAAATTATTTTATCTTAATTTCCAGACCATATGGATTAACTAAACTATTTAAATGATTCTTAAGGTGATCAATATTATTACATATTCTGGCGATACGAATACTTTCGTTATCTAAAGTATTTTATTTAATTGTATTTAATATTCGTGAATCAACTTAGTTGGTAACAAATGCAAAAAATGAAATATGTGCATAAGTAAGTAATTCTGATTTGACTTAAAAACTGCGAACTTACAAAGATTTCAAGTTATATGTCCCGGGCAGTTGTGCTTTGGTTATCGTCACTATCCGATTGAATGATAAGTTTCTACACAGAGACCAAGCACTTTAATTTATAATCGACAAGGTTTAAAATTTATATTTTAAACATATTTCGCATTTAAGCGATTAAATGCTATAATTTAGTTGTCACAAAGTAAATGAAAAATCTAAAATTTCAGTGCAAAAATATATTCCAATAAGAAATACGGTTTAAATTTAATCAGCTTGAACTTTAAATTGCGTCATAGATATTTTGATATAAAGCTGATATTCTGATACAATATATATAATAATATTTCTTAACTAAAAATTCAAATGAAGCTTTCCATTTTGATTCAATATGTAAAAAACTCATCTATCTAAAATGTTTGTGAAAGATCTTTCCATCTATGCTGTGTAATGTCCAGTCCTCAATAAAAAAGGTCTCTTAGTAACTAAGTCTATACTATCTTTAATCATGAAGGAGTTCGTTTATACATCACTTAATGTTATAATTGAATTTTTTGCGGTTTTATAGTAAGTGAGACTGTATGGAGGAATTAAGAGAGCGCCGGATAATTGACTTTGTGTATTTTCGGTAAACCTGACATTATGTTGACCAACGAGCCGGTTGGGATGCTGGAATTATATAATTTCACATTTTATGTTTACAACATTTTTAAAATTA
The DNA here is from genome assembly GCA_012934845.2 of Pomphorhynchus laevis. Classification (NCBI taxonomy): domain Eukaryota; kingdom Metazoa; phylum Acanthocephala; class Palaeacanthocephala; order Echinorhynchida; family Pomphorhynchidae; genus Pomphorhynchus; species Pomphorhynchus laevis. Next base: position 33,627 of record WNNJ02000574.1, on the reverse strand, counting down.
TGTCTATAGTTTTTATCTTAAACTCGGGTACTACTTCCAAGCACTTTGGCAATGCTTGTAATTATACTGGAGTAGATAATTTCTACGTTATAGCTTATGCAAAGATGTTAAATCAAGAAATTTAATTGTGTAAAAATATCCAACATATTCAAAGATAATATTTTGTAATATCAAGCTAATATATACAAAATCAAATACCTCAGCTTAGAATAGTTCAATCATGTGTCTTAATAAATGTGTTCAAATAAATCATATACGAGTGTTGTATTTGTAAAAAGCGTTTTGAAATTTCTATTTAAAACAACACGTAGTTAAAAATTTCTACTTACAAATAATGGACGTTGGGAATAAATTTAAATATGGCAAAATTAAATTCTTTAATGATGTTGCCAGAATGTGAAATACAATTTTAAGCATATAACAAATATATACGGATAATGTGTTCATTTACAGGTGAACTAGGTAAAGAGCTTTCACGCGATATAGGAAATTCATGGATGTAACATTTGAACGCAGTATTGATCTGGACACAGAATAAAGGCAATCAATATTTTAGAAAAATATTATATTTTAAATAATAGATAATAAAACAATGCAGATTGCTCTCAGTCGACAAAATTTCTTACTATCGACTAATTTAAAAACATTTAACCGACTACAATACAGTAAAGAGTGCTAACGGAAAGAATTATTTTATTACAGGTTTTAATGTATAAAAGGCATGTTTTGTATATATTTCATGCAATATATTTTTATATTTCATGTAATTTGAAATATAACTATTTTGTATTTGAATTATTCTAAAACAATTTTTAAATATTAAATTATTTGATGTCATTTATTAAGTCATTTTATTAGGTTGCATCAAATATATTTTTTTCAATATGAGCGGTAAATTGAATTTAACATTTGAAATTTAAATGTTACAAAGTGTTTGAGTAATAAAAAACCAAACGAAATTGATAGAAAAATATACAATAGTGGTTGATAGATCTACAATATAATATTTTGTTTTTCTATACATAAATCATTGTTTATATAAAAGTATTTAAAATTATCACAATCAATAATAAAAATGATAGAAAGAGCAAAATTGCAATATAATTATAAAACGCTGTTAATGTAATTAATGCGAATAATTTTGTAATTATAAAAAAACAAAAAGCGATTCATGTTTAAGTAGTAAAATATCTGGGATACAAGTTTTACCGTAAACATACAGATGATGAATAAATCACAAAAATTTAATTAGCGTATTGTCTATTTAAAGTTGCAACAAAAATGAATATTTTGTAATATTATATTATGTTATTATATTATATCAAAATTGTATATTTTGCTATTAAATGTGATTTTTATTTAACACTTTTTATGTTAATTTTTATAATGTGAATAAAATAATCAGTAGGAAGTTATTCATGTTATAACCTGACGTAAAATACAATTCCCAATTGTTCATAAATATCGTCTGGTTATAGAAGTGAATTTAATGAATTTTAACATAAAACCAAACAAATCAGTTTATCAATTGATAAATTTATTAGCGCGAGATGAAGATTAAATTTGAAAGTAGCAAGATAAATGTATCTTACATAGTAGTAGCTCCAGTAGCCCCAATGAAGCAGCTCCCAGTCGATCAACACTGCTGATTCCAATTCTCTGTTTAAAAAAAAACAGAAACATTTTACAAATTGCAATATATATACAATAAATATAAATATTTATTGTATAGTATATAAATATTTATAAATATTTATATTAATATTTATAAATATAAATATTTATATATAAAGAATACCATGTTGTTTCATTGTATGTTGTATTTTAAGTATTTATTGTATTTATTGTGTTTATTTATTTTTTGTATTTATTATAATATTATTGTATTTGCATTGATACAGATATATACAGATATATACAGAATACGACATATTGTATTTTGTATATAATAAAAGTATTGTATTTGCAGTTGAGAATAGAAACAAAAAATGACTTAAGTAATTTGCAACTGTCAGACATTCTAGTTCTTTATTTGTTTTAGTTGCTTAATGAAGGAAGGCACAACTTAAACACAAGAATCGATGGCTATATAACGACCGGTAATGTTGTTGTGTTGATGGTAAGATTGGAGGCTGGTAAATTAATTATCAGTCTCTTTAATAATAGGCTAATATTTAAGCGAACATACGTACACAAGCGTCCAAAATCAGAAAATCAGAACAATCCAAATCAGTCCAAAATCTATCGAAAACGGCACAATTTTTTAATAACAAAAAGAAAATAAAAGCGATAAATAACCTCGCAAAGTTACAATATTTTGGAAAATCTAATACTTTTGCTGATATTCCTATAGAAATGATGAATATCAAAGTAATCAACTTGGTTGTAATTCCTGGAATTAGCGATATATTCTCCATATCGAACATTTGAAGTAATATGAGAGGACATGTCGAAAATGAAAAAAGCTATTTTCGTTATTAGTCTTAAAAATTAACATTGAAAAGCCAATTGTAGTTTCTCGATAGACTATTATAAAGTTGAAAACACGATTTAAGTTAAGCTTAATCCCAAATGAACGCTACTTTACAGATATATTTAATTATTCGTATTTAAAAAGCAGATAACTGCGTTTTCTTTGAAATTTGCCGAAAATCTTCAAAACAGCTAAGATTATTCTCAAAAAATATCATGTGATTTATTTGCTAACATAATAACATTAATTGTCATCATATTGTAAGATCAAATACTCATTTTTTTACTGCAATATTCATAATTAATGTAAATTCGTACGAGAGTTAAATTATTATATTTTTAATAATTTGTTTATATCATTTTATCATTTTTGTTGATATTTTTCAAAATCAGTGTGCATTCCAGCCGATTGCGCTGTCTGAAAAACAATATCTCGTATGTCATTATGACGCAGATCTGAGTAACCTCCAAATGTATGTTATTTCCATGCGTCTTAAGACATAGAAACCCATACAATCAGCTTTACGATAACACCTACTGCACCTGTAAATCTTAACATGGGAATGCCTAGCCAGAAACGTATAGGGATAAAGAAGTCGTTGTCGGGAAGCGCTAGACCAAGACTTTTGTTGGATATGCATTTCGCGTTGATAAGTGTAATAAAAACAATAAAACGATAAAATTTATTTTAAACTAATTTTGTGTTTTGTAGTTGACTTACAAATAATCCGTGGACTTGTTAAATAGATAGACGAAATCTGAAATCAACTGATTTCCGTTACCTCTTAAATCCCTATAATCATTTGCAATTTTTTAATTAATTTATATTAATTTGACGTGAAGATTCATTTTAAAAATAAACATATATCTCCTTTGTCATTTTTATTTATTATAAAATAAATAAAAATAAATTATAGGGGTACTAATAATCATTCAAATCATTTAAACCATGAACGGTTCAGAATTGCTCATTTAGTACTGCCTACTCTAGTATTGCCTTCAGGATTCCATTGGAATACGGCAATATGTTGAAAGCTGTTTTCGGTACTTAATTGGACTAAATCAACGATCAGCATGTGACTTTTGAAAAAGAGCATTTTGAATGAATATAGAAGTGACCTGAAAGTCGTGAATCGAAGTCCAGTCTATCAAGCAACACCATTTAGTATAAATGCCGTATTTCGTAAGAAATCCTGGACCGTTGTCTACTCAGCACATCCGTGCACTACTATTATACCTGCCGTATCCATTTAGGATCCAACGAGTGCAGCGACAATTCAGCAACAACCTCTGCCTAGTGTTTAAGGATGGTCCGCACAGCAATTCGATCTGGTAAAGAGCGTAAGCCTCAGACAATTAAGCAAAGTGTCGGAAACGCCTTTATTCACAATGTCACACAGGCAACCGAAACGACCAGTGTGTACCTCATTCTACTGATGAGTGTTGCCGGGTACTCATCATTTCGATGCTGAAGTGGTCGTCTAGAAGTGACATGGTGACTGAAAGTCGTGAATCGAAGTCCAGTCTATCAAGCAACACCATGTTATATATAATTGTTTTCTGAAAGAAAAACTTATGTAGAATGCTTCGACCGAAACTTTGAACGCATAGTTCAAGTCTTTTGGTGTCTGTGTACACTTTTTTCCCGAAATGCTCTCTACCATGCTTATCATAGATTGTTTGGTGTGAGATCATAAAGATCGATTGAAGATCGATAACATAGCAGTCATGAAAATCTTGACTGCTAGACAACGAGTCCAGGATTATCAGATTTTACACAACCAATGAAACCTCCCATCATGATCTTCAGAAACTGCATTGTCCGAGATGCTCTTTGGCATGCTTATGAGATAATGATGATCGATTGAAATCGGGACTGGTTATCCTGTTGTAAATTATCCATTGAATATTTGGTAGGTCACTCAAGGTAACTTTCGCATATAAATTCAGCTACAGAATCGTGTATTCAAGATTTCTAATTTTATACATTCTGACTACTAACGACATCATTGTCACAGCCGTTTTCGTTTCGCCCGTATTAATTAATAAAACTAAAACTTGAAACTTGAACTAAAATCTTGTTATGAAATAAAATAATAATGTGGCATTGATCAATTCAACGCTGGAAAACATCAGTAGAACACTTTAAAGCTCATGAGCTTATATGAGCTTTATATGATGAACCACACTTTGATGTTGCTCATTATATAAATGATGAGCCACACTTTAGTAGTTAATTGCTTCGCGCTGGAGTCAGTTGTTTTTGCCCAAGAGGCTAACGACTTTAGATTTTGTTTTAAGTGGTCATCTATAAGCGACTAATATATAATTCACAAGTTTAAAGTGCATGAGTATCAATTGTTAAATCATTATTCTGTTACAAATATTAAGACTCATAAGAATCTGCGCTGGCAAAGTTCCTATCTGCCATGTGTTGATTGTAGATAAACTGCTCTTTCATATATAGGATCAGATAACTGAGTCTACCTATTTTAAACGATATAAAAATAAAGATAAATAATAAATAATTACATAAGATTTTATAGAATTTATATTTATATCAAGTCAAAATTTATAATTGAAATTTAAAATAAAAGTCAATTTTTTGAATTGACTAATAAATAGAGACGATGTTTTATAATAAAGATTAGAGGTTATCAGGATGAACTGCTATGATATCAGGTCTCACTATTCCTCGACTTAACATAGTAGCGGGGTCGAAACGCGTTAATGATGTATTTCCTCTGATGAAATTTGATTATTTAGTTTATCTTATTTTAATACAAAGCATATTGTTTATTATCCATAAAATTTTTTCGCTTAATAGTTTATATAAATTTATAATAATATTTTGTTTCTTTTATATTGTAAAATTATAAGAAAAACAATCGTGTTTTAAAAAAAAAGTTTCAATAAAAAATATGCACTAACATAAACTGTATTACAATAATCTTCAATGCGTTCAGCAGCCATATTTACGTCTTCCATAGGTGCAACAAACGCTCTAAGATTAGAATCACGGTTATGAAATCCCATTGTCTGCATTTGTTCAAGTTCTGATGCTGTTCTGGAGTTTAAATTGTTAACACTGTTAAATTGTTAAAATTGCTTTAAAAATTTTATTTTTCATAAAGTCGACACCACACTTTAATTAAAAGTGTCCGTTTATATTTTATTTTTTGACTAGTATATTATATATTAGTAAAAAATAATATAATATTATATATTTATGTATAGTATATTTTATATTTGCAAAATTTATAAGTTATCAACTATTAATTTAAAGTCATACTATTAAAAGGATTCAAATATAGTAAACAAATATAGAAAAATTATAAAATAAAAAGTTTGTAGAATAATTTCATTTAATTTCATTTAATTTCATCAAAATTTAATTTTCAACAAGTTCGACATTAAACATTAATTGAACATAAAACATTGTTTAAGTTTTAAACCATTCATATTTTATTTTCAGATATAAAATTTAGTATTTATTTTGCTAAACATGTAATTACTATTACCTCAAAGTCGTATTTTTAAAAAATAGTTAAAAATATGAATATTTTAAAGAATAAAACACTATATACAATAATAGAAATATTAAATTAATGATAAAATTATAAAAGATAGAATAAAAATTAAAAAACAGTCAAGAGTCTTTAATACGTTCTACAGTTATATTTGCGTCCCCCATAGATGCAACGAGCGCTCTAAGATTTGTATCACGGTTAGGGAATCCCACTGTCTGCATTTGTACAAGTTCGAATGCATAAAGTTGTTCTTGAGTTTGGTTTGGTTGTTGATTTGTCGGCTGATGTTGCTGGGGATGAAGACGATCTAATGGTTGAAACAACGAAATAGTATGATCTTGATTTGAATTCTGTAAATTTTGAGAAAACAATCCATTAAGCTCGTTTGAAACTGAGCAGAAAAAAGTCGTATCAAGAATACATAGTTTCAGTATTTCAGACAGAGGTTGTATTACCGGGAAAACAAATATCACAGGTCAATAATAAATTGTCGGTGGAACTAATCAGATCAGATAACTGAGTCTAATTATTTATACGATATATATAAAGATAGATGATAAATAATTATATCAGAGTGTTTATAATTTATTATTAAATCAAGTTAAAATTTATAATTGAAATTTATTATAAGTTTGTAAATTTTATAAACAATTAATTAGCTTTAAAAAATAATAATACTTTATACAATTTAATATTGAATTAATTTAACTTAGCAAATAAACACTTGCTGACAAAATGCCAAGTGGTAATAAATATCAAATCGATGAGTCATTGAAGCGTGATGCAAAGAAAACTCATGTATTACAATTCTACTGAGCAAAGTCACTTAATTATGCAATTATTTACATCAAAACTAAACAATCTAATTTTTCTTTGTCAATTTATCATTCCACACTAAAATCTTTTAAAATGCTGAATTCTAAGTAAACTTTTGACCTTAGCAAAGCACAAATAAACACGTTGCAAGCCCGAATTGTAAAAACAAGTTATGAAATTTTGATATTTTGTTTTATATTTTGAGCAAATATAGCTGTTAAAAACGTTATATGCAATAAAAAATATACATGAAATTTAAATTATAAAAACATTTTTAATGAACGTTTCATGAATTGCAATTATGACCGGATCTATTCCTACATGTTTTAAGGATATTCCAATTTGCACCGTATCGGGTTTTAACGTAATCGAGGGAATTTGCCGGAATTCTTACGAGCACCTGCTCAAACAAAGCTTGCTTTGTTGGAAAAAATAATGATGAATTGTATTTTAATCCTGAATAATCTTTTACAATCACAAATCCGTCTTTTATAAAATACCAAAACAGATCAATTGTTTTAGGATTTTTTTTACTAAGCTCGACATGTGTTTGCATTTCATTTCCACTTACATTGTGAACGTTATGTCCGTTTTTTAAAAGAATCGGAACAATTTCAACGTTGAACATTTGTCTTTTCTCTAACGGCACAATAATATCTATGTCATCGTCATACGGGATCATTTGACCGTGATGACGGACTAATCCCAACACGGATCCTGCTGACATAGAGTAGTTGAAATTGTAGGCTTCTAAAAGCGTGATAATCTTCTCGAATATTAGAACAGTATTTCTCCGACAGCAAGGTGGAATGTTAATTGTTTTGTTAAGAATCTCGTTAAAATGTGCTTTCTCCGCGCATTTTGTTGTAAAGCTACAACCTTGATTGATTTCATGGCCGCTTTTGAATTTTATTAGTTTTATAATACTTGAATTCATTATAATTTCCAAGTCGTCAATCATGTGACTTTGATAAAATTTGGAAATGGGAAAATCGCAATAGGCCGTGAAATTTTCAAACACAAATACACACTTCAGTCTAGGAATCGTTGCTTTATTCATTATATGTTTATTACAATCGTAAATTTTCCATCTTATTACAGTTGCAAATGTAAAAAATATGGATAACGCTATGATTTTAAATGTAAGTTTAGCTGAAAATCTTTTTTGTAAAATTCGCGTCTTCATTGAATTTGCCATTTTTTGAAATTGTATATCGTAAGCTTAACTTCTTCAATTTGGTTATAGGCTAAATGTAACTGAGCGGATTTACGTTAATAAAAGAAATGTTTTTAATAAGAATTTTACAGAAAAGCTGATTTTTAAATGTAACAGAAAAAATGTAAAGTTTGTGATGTAATAAATGATAATTGCAGTGTAAGTAATACGACAAACAAATGTTTTTCTTGTAAATAGTTGATAATGATCAATTATTGTAAAATGATTATTGGAACTGGATCAAAGAAAAAAGGATTTTTTCTCTTTCCTTTGATCCAGCTCCAAATATTCTTTACCAAATGTTTTTTATTAAATATTAGTAATAATGGTAACTGCAAATAATAATGGTAACTCTTTCATCTAGGGCTATCTCATATCCATCATGTGCTCAAGATGAGCTCTCATGTTCGAAGATTGTAATCAGTCGTTTCAAAATTTAGATAACAAATCATTGTATTCGGAAACGTATTTTGGATCTCAGTGTATAGTGAAAAAGTGTATATCAGAAAATAGTAAAATATATAAATCAACACAATAATATAAACAATAAATTTAAAATTTTTAGCAATAAATTTTTATGAATAAATAATAAATGATATACTTTGTATTCGAATATAATCCTAAATAATCAAATTTCATCAGAGGAAATATGTCAAAGGGCACGTATTTGGCCCTGCTGATGTGTTGGGTCTCAGTGTATAGTGAAAAAGTGTATAGCAGAAAATAGTAAAATATATAAATCAACACAATAATATAAAAAATAAATTTAAACTCTCAAGTAGCAAATTTTTATGGATGAATAATTAAATGATATACTTTTTATTAAAATATAATACTATATAATTAAATATAATAATTTGGTTTTATCTGCATATGATGAAATAGCTGTCGAAATAAAGACCTTAAAACATAAGGTTATTTGCAAAAATATATTGCATTCAATAATTAGGTTAAGTGGCTAATAAATATCATAATTTTATTTATTGTTAATTTTATTTATTGATAAAAATAAAATTAACAACAATTAATTTTATTTATTGATAAAAATAAAATTAACAACAATTAATTTTATTTATTGATAAAAATAAAATTAACAACAAAGTGAAAATTTTATTCCAAATACAGGAGCAACCAAAAGTAGCATTAAGCTTTTAGAATCTTTAGAGTTGATCATCTGATAATAAATTTGCATAAGAGGAAATACGTCATTAGCACGTATTTGGCCCCCAAATACGTGCTAATGAAGGTAAATTTATTGTAGTTTACTGATGAGAGGTAAATTATAATTATTTAAAAGTAAATGAAACATATGAACTGTGATATTGAAATTAATACTGGTATAAAACACTTTTTCAGTATAAATTATACAACATAATTTTTGAAACACAAAATAGGAATAAATTTTCAGAATATAAATACGAAGGATATTAATACGCTTTATACAAATTTAGATTTAGCAGATAAAGATGAAGCGATATAAAAATTTATTAATATTATATTCGGAAACTATACGTTAGTATCTTTTTTGTTATTATCTTTTTGGGCCATAAGTTAAAAGACAAGTGTTCAACGATGAAATTGTTCCGAGTCTTTTAAAAGAACAAACATCATGTTTGAAATGTTATTTGGATGTAATCACATGTCGCTATAAGTACAAATATCAGTAACAATTGATATGTTTAAAATATAAATCAAAAAATGGCTGGATTAAATATGAAATCAATAAATTTGAAATGTTTCAAATCATTTATAAGATTATTAAGATATTAATACTTACGGCCTATAATAATTGTCAGAATTGTAAAATAAGGATCACGAACAACTGAGCTTATAAATACTTTCGACTTATAATAATTTCTATCAGAATGATAAAATATTCAGACTACGTATTCATCACTGTTTAGCAAAATTATTCTCGGTTTGGAAAACTCGACAATTTTCAAATTTTCATTACATAATTTTTAACATTTGGTTGAAAGGCAACCTTATACACAAATTTTGTGCTAGAACAGTAAAAGAAGAAAATAAAGTTATTCAAACAAAGATTGTTGAAACTACTTTGTTATTACGTTTTGTCTACCATACATCTGTAAGGTTTACGTACTGAAGGTATGCTTAATAAAAATTTGCTTTTTTAAAATAGACGCAAGCTAACATTTGCATAACACAATCGGACCAATTTTGAAGTAAATGTAACTTTTCTATTTGTACTATATCTTTGTAATTTAAAAACATTTTCACAGTTAGCTTAACACTTGGTCAGCATATATCGGATATCAATCAATGAAAACAGTAAAACAATCTTTTGGGTAGTCAAAAAATAAATGTTAATTCTTCAAACTTTATGAGGATATGCAAACATTTAAATATTTAAAATAATTTAAAACAAATTCAGTCTACAGCTGTAAGATTGTCTTACTGTTAGTTATCGAGTAACAACAATATTTAAAATTAAATTATTTTTTGAATGCAACATTATAATTAAGATTTTCAAAAAATATTAATATAGACATCAACAAAATAGTAATTTTTCATAATATTATACAATAAAACAAAAACTTAAAATAATCATTTGCATTAGGTTTCAATTAATTAAAATCTAAGCTCGATTCAATCAGATTTCGTACAGCTGCAATCGAATTATATTTATTACAATATTATTATTTTTTAATGTGATACAATCTATTAAAACAAAATTATCACATAATATTATATAATTAATTCAAACAGTAAAAAACTCAGAAATATAAAAGCAAAACAAACAATATTTGTTTAATTTTAATAAAACATTTTCTAATAATACGATAAGCATCCAATTAAGATTTACAAAATATGAGTACGCAGTACCGAGAAAAGCATCATTATCATCTCCTCACTTCATTCTTCAAACCTGAAAGTTTAATATTCATCGTCTCGTCAATTACTAATCAACTTGTTCAATTACCTTCTTTTAAATGATTTCTCGGAATTTTAATGTTTTCATCGACTTTCAATTGAATACACTGAGATGCATAATACGTTTCCGAATACAATGATTTGTTATCTAAATTTTGAAACGACTGATTACAATCTTCGAACATGAGAGCTCATCTTGAGCACATAATGGATATGAGATAGCCCTAGATGAAAGAGTTACCATTATTATTTGCAGTTACCATTATTATTAATATTTAATAAAAAACGTATGTTAAAGAATTTTTGGAGCTGGATCAAAGGAAAGAGAAAAAATCCTTTTTTCTTTGATCCAGTTCCAATAATCATTTTACAATAACGGATCATTATCAACTATTTACAAGAAAAACATTTGTTTGTCGTATTACTTACACTGCAATTATCATTTATTACATCACAAACTTTACATTTTTTCTGTTATATTTAAAAATCAGCTTTTCTGTAAAAATCTTATTAAAAACATTTCTTTTATTAACGTAAATCCGCTCAGTTACATTTAGCCTATAACCAAATTGAAGAAGTTAAGCTTACGATATACAATTTCAAAAAATGGCAAATTCAATGAAGACGCGAATTTTACAAAAAAGATTTTCAGCTAAACTTACATTTAAAATCTTAGCGTTATCCATATTTTTTACATTTGTAACTGTAATAAGATGGAAAATTTACGATTGTACCAAACATATAATGAATAAAGCAACGATTCCAGGCATTAGGTGTTAGGTTCCCCTTCATTCTGTTCTAACTGTGAAAGGAGCCATCTTCACTGGGGCCGGGAATTTACCCACTTTAAGCAGTACAGAAGAAATTTCATAAAGCCGGATGCCACAACGAGGCCTGCTACTTTTTCCAGTGCTGCCGCCTCACGGGAAATTACGATATCATACAAGCGATTGATTTACGGGTTGAATCAGTATACAAAATGATGGAGGACTTAGTGACAACCGTTCTGGTCGCCTGTTGTGCCAAAGCGACTATACCTTAAGCCGATATACCTGCTTCTAAGAAAAGGGGTTGGCTTCAGCACATACCATCCCCTTTATCGAGATTGGAAAACTTATAAAAAGCAAGAAGCCGCGGTCACATGATGACGCTGCCCAGAGGCAAGTACCTACCCCAGGTGGGGCTAGTTGAGGACAAAATACCTTACTGCACCTAGCTCTGTCTAGGTAGGCAATAACCTTTTAAACTAATCTTTCACAATGCAGAGTACTCGTGAGCCTTTTTCACTGAATATCCTTCAATAGAATTGGGATGTTCTTCTGCCCTTAGACTTATATCCTGTAGAGATGCAAATTTAATAGTTATTCTGGAGACGCGTTCTATCCGTCTCCCCCAAAACATTACTCGATTTATTTCAAAGCACATTTGTTCCCACTATACTTTGTACATAACCCCACCTCATTTATCTTCTTCTCAAGGACTCTTCACCTTAGTTAAGTGCTCTTAAAGATCCTTTCTCCTATAAAGCTACTCATGTCCAGCCATATCTTGTCTAGTAGTTTCACTATGTAAGAACAGTAAACGCCTCAGTATTAAATTCTGACCGAATTTAATACATACTTCTTTTCGCAAGCTACGGATATTTTATCGACTATCTATAAAGGTCGTATATACAATCTTACTCCAACGAAACTCAAAACTACTCAAGTTTGGTTCTCTTCGTATCTCTCCGATCGATCATTTTTCGTCCATTCTAATTCAATATGTTCTCCTCTATTTTCTCTCTCTTGTGGTGTACCTCAAGGTTCTGTACTTGGCCCTATTCTATTTACGCTTCTTCTCGGAGATTTATCTTGTATAACTAGTAAATTCTGCTTCAGGGTAATGCAGTACGCTGATGATATACTTCTTTATTCTCATATGTCTCCTCATTTCCTAAGTCAACTTTTCGTATCCGCATCTAATTGTCTTCGTGCTCTATCAGAACATCTAATTTCTTTGCGCATGTCTTTAAATCCTACCAAATCTAAGTTGTTTTGGATTTTACCCCCCCCCACACTGTTTCTGTTTTTCCTCCATCTATATATCTTAAGACCACAGTTATTCCTGCTGTAAATAAACTAGTATTTTTAGGTATTCACTTTGACAATAACCTGCATCTCGATCCCTTCATTCTTGATTAAACTAGGTCTTCAAATATTCTACTCCGTGATATTCGTCTCGTCAGAAATTCTCTAGATTTTAGTTTTTGTAAATCTCTTATCTCCCCCTTCTTATCCCAAGTATTGATTACTGTCTTAGCATTCTCGTCTTCTCTTCAAAGTCATCCCTTAAACCTCTTCAAAGCCTCATAACACTGCGGTGCGCATTCTTTTTCGACTTCGTGAATTCGATCATATATATTTATATTTATCAAAACTTGGATGGCTAAGTATTGAATATCGCGTTCGTTTTCGTCTGCTTTGCCTGACTTATCGCCTTCTGCATTGTAATTATCCTTCTTATCTTTATCTGGCAACACTACGTGAATCTCGCTATCTTTCTAATCACCAACGTTTCTGTGATTCTCTTCTGCTACACGTACCTATTCACTCAACCAACTTCGGCCGTCGATCCCTACATATCGCTGCTCCTCTCCTTTGGAATTCCTTACCTAATCATCTGCGATCATCATCATCACTCCGATTTTTCAAAAACAGCCACAGCAAGCTGATGACTATTATCCTGACAAAACTGATGCGATTCACCAATTGCAGAATGGACCGAGCGCCTTTACAAACCCATAAAAACTCGGTGAGATCAAATTACGCCTACATAAATGAACGAGGATTCGACGCGCTAGCGCTTTCTCATAGATGGATATGAGAGCGTTTTGAATTGAGATAAGCCGCAGATCTTTAAGACAAGCGATTAATCTCATTTTAGGTAAAATCTCGACGGCGGATGTTGATGTCCGCTATGTCGGACGGGGAGGCTAATAGCATTGTGATGGCGACCTCCTTTCTCTGACTGTATGTCAAAAGCTGACAGACACGAGTGGAGTGTAGCGCGTGGGATTTGGAGGTGCGCGGGAGTGGTCTCTAGGAGTTAAGGATATTTGTAACAGAGTGGTCCCTACTCCTGAAATCACACAAAGGCTGGATTGAATGTGGAGATTGAGTGGCTCCATAATTATGTAAGGAAAGTGATTCCTCTAAAACTTTGTCAAGGCCTATGCTACCAATCCAAACCAAGGCTTTATCCTTCAAGAAGACAAACTGCTAGATCTTGAATATCTTCCAGAAGGAATACTGGGAAGGGTTTAGGTGAGCAATGCCCCCCTTATCCTTGCTCAGCTGAAGCCTATATCTAGAGCTCCAGTATTCATCCGAGAGGATCTGTCTGGCGGAAACATAGAGATTGGAAAGGTGTAACATTTTAGCTAGGACCTTGAGATTTGTTGAAGTAGGATTGTATATTCGACCTTTATAGATAGTCGAAAGGATCGCGTTAGCTTGCGATGAGAGGTTGGAATTAAATTCGGTCAAACTCTCAATTTCAATTCTTGGAAAGAGTTGGACAGCTGCCTGCAAGAAGGCCTATATAATAGGGTCAAAGTGAAACCTTCTCCTAAGCAACGTATCGTCCTCTAGCCGCCAGTGAATTAGGTCATAAAGGGTGGTCTGTTGTTGACGCGACTGCTCAGTGCAAATGGGTTTGAACAACCACATCTTATGTAGCAGTAATATGTCGAGGAGAGAATTAGTTGTTGAGCAATAAAAGGTGGGGGACGGATGCTTATGAATAAGATTAATCCAACAACCAGTTCTGTCGTTGAAGTCACCAAGTAACATGTCATAACCGATCCCCAATATTCGATCCAGGAGATCACAGTTCTTTTGTATTTCTACTGCCCGAATAGACATTGACTATGCCAATACGCTTACCGTTCTTACAAAGTGATATAGCTAAACAAGATAGGGCTGGACAAGAATAGTTTAACAGGATGGATGATCTTAAGGAGCTAATTACTTGGGTTAAAAGACCTTGAGATGAAGAGGAGTGAGGGGTGTTTATGTAAGGTGTAAACTGGGTGTAGATGTGCTTAGGGATAAATCGAGTAATATCCTGGAGGAGACAGATAGATTACGTCTCCTTAAGGACTATAACATCTGCATCTCCACCAGATAGAAGGCTAAGGGCGGAAGTACCTTCCGAATTCCATTGAAGGATATCCAGTGAAAAAAGGCCTTGATTACTTCCCATTACGTTAGTGTTACCAAAGTGTGACGCCCTCACCCTATTTGCTACTACAGGCGGAAATGTCGCATTTACCGCTTTCCGTCACGGCAAATGGAGTCGCTTGCCCACGGGCGATATCTTCATTTCCCTCGTTAGACATAGCCCAGATCGAATTCTCTCGAGCAAGCTTCAGAGCGGCTATGCTCAGCGCTGACTCGTTTCGGTTTTTAGATTTTGGTAGCTTCTTAATATTGTTGGTTTTCCCAGAAGGAGGAAAACGGAAAGATTCCGATAATTGACCAACCAATTGTTTGACCAAATTTTTAAGGTGGATCATTGATTCCTGATGTTGCATTTCACGAAGTTTCAGAATTTCCGTCTTCAGCATCCTGTCGTCTTTCTTGTTAGACGAGACAGCTTCCACAAAGCTAGTGGGTTTTGCTGTCACACTGCTGTGTTTCTTTTGATATGCCTTCAAGATTTTACATTCTTTTGACCATGCGTGGTACTCACCACCGCAATTTGCGCAAAATGGCTTACGTTCACACTTCTCAGGATGTATAGCAGTTGTACCACGACCCTTACTTTTTGGTTCGGGGGGGGGTCTTTAATAACTCATCTGGCACTGGGGCCTCCGTGGGTGTATCCACGAGCGAAGAGACAAGTGGTAACAAGAAAGCCTGAAGCTCACTGATAATTGACTTTCGTTGATTGGCCAGCAGATGAATAATATCGTTGTTCGATATGCGTTCTAGTTGAGCTGCTGCAGCAGAATATGATTTTGCAGGAGGCCAGGTAAATCGTTGTCATTAGCCACGGAATAAAGGGCACTTTTTAGACCAGGCTGGGTGCCCTGCACCACAGTTGACGCATGCAGCGGGGGATATACATTTTTCACTTTTGATCAGTTGCAGGTAATCCCCCTTGCCATACACCCCACAAGTTAGTGATTGAGAGCAAGAAGACGACCAATGCACCCAACCATGGCAATTCTGACAGTCAGGGGAAGTGAGAGTGTTCTCACTAATCATAACAAATTTTAAATTAAAACCCATAAATGGATTAATAGCTGCTGAAGCAAGATGTCCATTATCTAATTCAGTTTCGGCAAAGGCTACTAGTAGAGAGTCCCCCCTTACCCAGTACCTGCCTAATGGTCGATAATTTATATTGTTCCTTGAGCTGCTCAACATTATTTTCAGAGATAAAGAAAGGATAATTTGAGATCTTTATAGTACACTTCAACTGCAATAGGGAAATCGTCCCCAATGTCGATATGTTAGTATTGAAATATTTATAGAATTCTTCAAGAATTGCAGCGTTTGCGAATGACACCCTGAGGGAGTTCTCAAGGATTTTTACCGAATTAAATATAACTCTATTCTTATTGCCAAAGGCAAAATCAAGTAGAAACGTACCAAAAAGTGCACGTTTTTGTATAGGTTTAGAAGACTGAATTACGCATAAATGAGCTACTTTAACTACAGGAGGGAGGTACTCCTCCTCAACGTTTTTTTGAGACAAATATATTACTAAACTGGCTCCGTCCAAGGTCTTTACCAGAAGAATTGCATAACTCGCAAATCTGCAGGTTTTGCTGAAAAATTGCAAAATTCCGACTCTTTGAAACCTCCGACATGTTGACGCGAAAAAATGTTGAAGTTAAAAATACGGCTTCTTGACTTTAATAAATTCATAATTCTCTATTATGTTATTATTCTGTATATTATTTCTTTCCATTGATAGCATAAATTATGGAAGTTTTATTTAAATAAATATCATTCACTCCATTTCTACATTCTAATAAAATTACAAAATATTAATGATATTAATCAAAATGAATTCATAATATTAAGGTAATGCTAATTCAACGTAAAATTATAATGAAATCGTATCAATAATAAATGTATTTAACAAAATATAATCTGCTGGAAATTAATCTGCAGGAATATAATCTGCTACAACGCTTGAAGACATCAGTACGACACTTTACAGTTAAAATATACTCAGCAACATCTTAGTAATTAATTGCTTCGCACTGAGGTCAGCGGTTTTAGGACAAGCGGATAACAACTTTAAATTTTGTTCAAATTACCGCCCGATTCGTCTCATTTCACACACCCTCAAGATTTTGGAATATGTGATAAACGATAGGATAAGAAGCATAGTCAAGATATCCTAAAATCAATGTGGTTTTGTCAAGAACTGTGGCACCATCGATGCTATCTATGCCCTTCGTTTTCTTCTTGAAAAACACCGCGAAAAACCGAAAGATATATACTGTGCGTTCCTTGATCTTGAAAAGGAGTTCGATCGGGTCCTGCATGAAGTTATTTGCTACGCTTTGAGATTCCACTTAGTCCCTGAAGAGATTGTTGAATGGGTCAAGCTAATATACAAAGGATCAACAAGTCGGGTATGTACGACCGTGGGATATACATATGATTTACCTATCACCGTTGGAGTTCATCAAGGGTCTACGCTGTCCCCGTTGCTATTCATCCTCGTTATGGATGCCATATTTAACAATCTAAACAGACACTTTCCGTGGACGATCCTATATGCAGATGACGTCATGCTTGCGTCCGTAGATAAAGATGACCTCCAACAACAAATAAACAGCTGGGGGAATCGACTCAAGCAGTTTGGTCTACGCCTGAACGTGCGTAAAACGGAATACCTGACCACAAATATGAACGATGATCAACCGCTACAGTTTAAAAAATACACACTGCACTGAACAACTGCGTTTAAATACCTTGGCTCCACCATAGCGGAAGATGGTATCCTACGCGAGAGGTATCTTCTCGAATAAATGCAGCCTAGATGAAATTGCGGTCAGCTACAGGTATTCTCTGCGACCCAAAGATAAAAGACCGACTGAAGTCGAAAATTTACAAAACTTTAATACGACCGGTGGTCCTTTATGGCGCTGAATGCTGGGCGATATCAAAATATGAGGAGCGCAAAGTTGCCGCAATGGAGACAAATATTCTCCGATGGACAGCAGGAAAAACTTTAAAAGATCATGTCCGGAACGAAGAAATCAGGAATCGTTTTGGCGTAGTGCCAATAATAAAGAAACTTCGCGAAAAACGATTACAATGGTACGGCCATGTTATCCGCGCAAGCCAACACCAACCGTCAAATAGGTTCATCGCCGTGACAGTGGATGGAAAGCGTCCGATAAGAAGGCCGAAATTGCGATGGATGGACGTCATACGTCATGATTTGATAAGTGTTGGACTAGAAACCAAAGACGCCATAAATAGAACCAAGTGGAGGCAAGTTTCAAATGCAGCGGCCTCCGTACCTACACGGGAAAGACGCTAAAGAAAAAGAAAGAATCGATCAATATCCATGCTAATAGAACTAACTTATTCGTCAATATTTATTGAATTATCGAGATAGTAAGCATTATATGTAATAATATAAATGAGACTCAATTCAAGTGTACATTGCACGAGCAAGAGTTCATATAGAAAACCAAAACACAAATAAATAACTTTTCCTTTAATTTTTGAGAGATTCGTAGCCAGTTTTGAAACAATATATTCCATTAAAAACACAAAACAAACAGTGCAAGCATGACAGTTAATAAAGAAACGAACTATCACTTCTTTCTTCAAAAACCTTCCAATCTTTACAGCCTCAAATCCAAGGGGATCTGATCCTTTAACCGATCCAACACGCCGCTTTCCGACTGAACCAGCTGGGGTCTTTCATCCATGAAAAATACAATCGGCGCGGACTATGCTGGGTAAACGAAAGACGAGGAAATTAAGAAACCTGAGCCTTTGCTCCGGGGGACGTCCTCTCGAAAAGAAGACTAATCCCGCGATAGACCAAGTGCCCAGAAGGCGCACCTGGGTTTTCCTTTCAATGACAGATGTTGAGCCCGTTTCATGGGCACCTAACTTTCTTCAGGATACGTTTACGTATATCCAGGTCTGCTTTCGCCGACCAGTTCACCGTAATGGTGAACCCCAAGTATTTTACTCGACTTGTGAAGGTTGGAAGTGGTAAAGAGGCAAATAAGGAGGAAAGCGCAGAGAGTGTGCTTATCTCCTAAGTGTTTTCTTTGTGGCAGGGGCGCCATGAAAACGACCACCTGCGATTTAGCCGAGTTTAAAATAAGATTGGATGGTGGAAGCTGGTCTTTTAATCGTAAAAAGAAACGGCTGATGTAAGAGACTACGTCTTTACACCTGTGTCCAGTGAATAGGGATGTGGCTTCATTAGCGTACACCACTAGACTTTGTTCACGTTTAAATATTTAAAAGAGGTTAATGGATGCAGCAAGAAAAAGATAGTAGAAAGTGGTGATCTACCCTATTACACCCGTAATAGGGTAGAACTGACGCGCATCAGGGTCGTCTTCATAGTTAAAACGCTTGGTGTACAGCAGGATCTCTACCCTGTTCACAATTCTCGCAGGCTACCCGAGGGACCTGAAAGGAGAGATTACAAAGAGAATTGTAATGCGGTCAAAAAAAGCAAAAAATTAAAGGAAACAAGTGACAACTATACGATGGCTATTATCCCGACAGAAGTGCTCAACCTCACCAACTGCTGAATGGACAGACCGATCTTTGACGAACCCTTAAATCTTGGAGGGATCAAATTACGCCTACTTAAATGGTCGCGGATTTCACGCTCAAGCGTTTTTTCGTAAATCGACACTAGGACATTTTGAATCGAAATGGGTCGCAGATCTTTAGGGCATTAGCAGGATTTTTTCTTAGGAACAATAACTCTAATTTTGCTTACTAATATTGATACCTGCTACATCGGATGGTGAGGCTAAAAGCATTGTGACGGCCACTATCCTTCTCTGTTGGCTGTCAATAGCTGACAAACTCGAAAAAAAAAGTAGAGCGACGGATTTGGATGTACACGGAAGTGGACACCAAGAGTTGAGAATATCTGTAACATATAGATCTCTACTCCTGAAGTTTACCCAAGGCGGGATTAGTTGAGGTGATTGAGTGGCTGCATAGTTGTGCAGCGCTAGTGACTCCTCCAAAACTTTGTCAAGGCCTACATTCCCTATCCATCCAAATGCTCTATCCTTCCAACAAACAAACTTCCTTCTTAAAAATCATCCAAAAGTACGACTGAGAAGGATTAATGCGAGCAATGATCGCCCTATTGCTACTCAGCTAGAAATTAAATCAATTGATCCAGTATTCATTCGAGAGGGGCCTGTCTGGCGGAAACAGAGAGATTTAAGGGAGGTTAAGCAATTTTGCTAGGAACTTGAGTTTCGTTGGATTAAAATTGTATATACGACCTTTATAGATAGTCGATAAAATATCCGTAGCTTGCGAAAAGAAGTATGTATTAAATTCGGTCAGAATTTAATACTGAGGCGTTTACTGTTCTTACATAGTGAAACTACTAGACAAGATATGGCTGGACATGAGTAGCTTTATAGGAGAAAGGATCTTTAAGAGCACTTAACTAAGGTGAAGAGTCCTTGAGAAGAAGATAAATGAGGTGGGGTTATGTACAAAGTATAGTGGGAACAAATGTGCTTTGAAATAAATCGAGTAATGTTTTGGGGGAGACGGATAGAACGCGTCTCCAGAATAACTATTAAATTTGCATCTCTACAGGATATAAGTCTAAGGGCAGAAGAACATCCCAATTCTATTGAAGGATATTCAGTGAAAAAGGCTCACGAGTACTCTGCATTGTGAAAGATTAGTTTAAAAGGTTATTGCCTACCTAGACAGAGCTAGGTGCAGTAAGGTATTTTGTCCTCAACTAGCACCACCTGGGGTAGGTACTTGCCTCTGGGCAGCGTCATCATGTGACCGCGGCTTCTTGCTTTTTATAGGTTTTCCAATCTCGATAAAGGGGATGGTATGTGCTGAAGCCAACCCCTTTTCTTAGAAGCAGGTATATCGGCTTAAGGTATAGTCGCTTTGGCACAACAGGCGACCAGAACGGTTGTCACTAAGTCCTCCATCATTTTGTATACTGATTCAACCCGTAAATCAATCGCTTGTATGATATCGTAATTTCCCGTGAGGCGGCAGCACTGGAAAAAGTAGCAGGCCTCGTTGTGGCATCCGGCTTTATGAAATTTCTTCTGTACTGCTTAAAGTGGGTAAATTCCCGGCCCCAGTGAAGATGGCTCCTTTCACAGTTAGAACAGAATGAAGGGGAACCTAACACCTAATGCCTGGAATCGTTGCTTTATTCATTATATGTTTGGTACAATCGTAAATTTTCCATCTTATTACAGTTACAAATGTAAAAAATATGGATAACGCTAAGATTTTAAATGTAAGTTTAGCTGAAAATCTTTTTTGTAAAATTCGCGTCTTCATTGAATTTGCCATTTTTTGAAATTGTATATCGTAAGCTTAACTTCTTCAATTTGGTTATAGGCTAAATGTAACTGAGCGGATTTACGTTAATAAAAGAAATGTTTTTAATAAGATTTTTACAGAAAAGCTGATTTTTAAATATAACAGAAAAAATGTAAAGTTTGTGATGTAATAAATGATAATTGCAGTGTAAGTAATACGACAAACAAATGTTTTTCTTGTAAATAGTTGATAATGATCCATTATTGTAAAATGATTATTGGAACTGGATCAAAGCAAAAAGGATTTTTTCTCTTTCCTTTGATCCAGCTCCAAAAATTCTTTAACATACGTTTTTTATTAAATATTAATAATAATGGTAACTGCAAATAATAATGGTAACTCTTTCATCTAGGGCTATCTCATATCCATTATGTGCTCAAGATGAGCTCTCATGTTCGAAGATTGTAATCAGTCGTTTCAAAATTTAGATAACAAATCATTGTATTCGGAAACGTATTATGCATCTCAGTGTATTCAATTGAAAGTCGATGAAAACATTAAAATTCCGAGAAATCATTTAAAAGAAGGTAATTGAACAAGTTGATTAGTAATTGACGAGACGATGAATATTAAACTTTCAGGTTTGAAGAATGAAGTGAGGAGATGATAATGATGCTTTTCTCGGTACTGCGTACTCATATTTTGTAAATCTTAATTGGATGCTTATCGTATTATTAGAAAATGTTTTATTAAAATTAAACAAATATTGTTTGTTTTGCTTTTATATTTCTGAGTTTTTTACTGTTTGAATTAATTATATAATATTATGTGATAATTTTGTTTTAATAGATTGTATCACATTAAAAAATAATAATATTGTAATAAATATAATTCGATTGCAGCTGTACGAAATCTGATTGAATCGAGCTTAGATTTTAATTAATTGAAACCTAATGCAAATGATTATTTTAAGTTTTTGTTTTATTGTATAATATTATGAAAAATTACTATTTTGTTGATGTCTATATTAATATTTTTTGAAAATCTTAATTATAATGTTGCATTCAAAAAATAATTTAATTTTAAATATTGTTGTTACTCGATAACTAACAGTAAGACAATCTTACAGCTGTAGACTGAATTTGTTTTAAATTATTTTAAATATTTAAATGTTTGCATATCCTCATAAAGTTTGAAGAATTAACATTTATTTTTTGACTACCCAAAAGATTGTTTTACTGTTTTCATTGATTGATATCCGATATATGCTGACCAAGTGTTAAGCTAACTGTGAAAATGTTTTTAAATTACAAAGATATAGTACAAATAGAAAAGTTACATTTACTTCAAAATTGGTCCGATTGTGTTATGCAAATGTTAGCTTGCGTCTATTTTAAAAAAGCAAATTTTTATTAAGCATACCTTCAGTACGTAAACCTTACAGATGTAGGGTAGACAAAACGTAATAACAAAGTAGTTTCAACAATCTTTGTTTGAATAACTTTATTTTCTTCTTTTACTGTTCTAGCACAAAATTTGTGTATAAGGTTGCCTTTCAACCAAATGTTAAAAATTATGTCATGAAAATTTGAAAATTGTCGAGTTTTCCAAACTGAGAATAATTTTGCTAAACAGTGATGAATACGTAGTCTGAATATTTTATCATTCTGATAGAAATTATTATAAGTCGAAAGTATTTATAAGCTCAGTTGTTCGTAATCCTTATTTTACAATTCTGACAATTATTATAGGCCGTAAGTATTAATATCTTAATAATCTTATAAACGATTTGAAACATTTCAAATTTATTGATTTCATATTTAATCCAGCCATTTTTTGATTTTTATTTTAAACATATCAATTGTTACTGATATTTGTACTTATAGCGACATGTGATTACATCCAAATAACATTTCAAACATGATGTTTGTTCTTTTAAAAGACTCGGAACAATTTCATCGTTGAACACTTGTCTTTTAACTTATGGCCCAAAAAGATAATAACAAAAAAGATACTAACGTATAGTTTCCGAATATAATATTAATAAATTTTTATATCGCTTCATCTTTATCTGCTAAATCTAAATTTGTATAAAGCGTATTAATATCCTTCGTATTTATATTCTGAAAATTTATTCCTATTTTGTGTTTCAAAAATTATGTTGTATAATTTATACTGAAAAAGTGTTTTATACCAGTATTAATTTCAATATCACAGTTCATATGTTTCATTTACTTTTAAATAATTATAATTTACCTCTCATCAGTAAACTACAATAAATTTACCTTCATTAGCACGTATTTGGGGGCCAAATACGTGCTAATGACGTATTTCCTCTTATGCAAATTTATTATCAGATGATCAACTCTAAAGATTCTAAAAGCTTAATGCTACTTTTGGTTGCTCCTGTATTTGGAATAAAATTTTCACTTTGTTGTTAATTTTATTTTTATCAATAAATAAAATTAATTGTTGTTAATTTTATTTTTATCAATAAATAAAATTAATTGTTGTTAATTTTATTTTTATCAATAAATAAAATTAACAATAAATAAAATTATGATATTTATTAGCCACTTAACCTAATTATTGAATGCAATATATTTTTGCAAATAACCTTATGTTTTAAGGTCTTTATTTCGACAGCTATTTCATCATATGCAGATAAAACCAAATTATTATATTTAATTATATAGTATTATATTTTAATAAAAAGTATATCATTTAATTATTCATCCATAAAAATTTGCTACTTGAGAGTTTAAATTTATTTTTTATATTATTGTGTTGATTTATATATTTTACTATTTTCTGCTATACACTTTTTCACTATACACTGAGACCCAACACATCAGCAGGGCCAAATACGTGCCCTTTGACATATTTCCTCTGATGAAATTTGATTATTTAGGATTATATTCGAATACAAAGTATATCATTTATTATTTATTCATAAAAATTTATTGCTAAAAATTTTAAATTTATTGTTTATATTATTGTGTTGATTTATATATTTTACTATTTTCTGATATACACTTTTTCACTATACACTGAGATCCAAAATACGTTTCCGAATACAATGATTTGTTATCTAAATTTTGAAACGACTGATTACAATCTTCGAACATGAGAGCTCATCTTGAGCACATGATGGATATGAGATAGCCCTAGATGAAAGAGTTACCATTATTATTTGCAGTTACCATTATTACTAATATTTAATAAAAAACATTTGGTAAAGAATATTTGGAGCTGGATCAAAGGAAAGAGAAAAAATCCTTTTTTCTTTGATCCAGTTCCAATAATCATTTTACAATAATTGATCATTATCAACTATTTACAAGAAAAACATTTGTTTGTCGTATTACTTACACTGCAATTATCATTTATTACATCACAAACTTTACATTTTTTCTGTTACATTTAAAAATCAGCTTTTCTGTAAAATTCTTATTAAAAACATTTCTTTTATTAACGTAAATCCGCTCAGTTACATTTAGCCTATAACCAAATTGAAGAAGTTAAGCTTACGATATACAATTTCAAAAAATGGCAAATTCAATGAAGACGCGAATTTTACAAAAAAGATTTTCAGCTAAACTTACATTTAAAATCATAGCGTTATCCATATTTTTTACATTTGCAACTGTAATAAGATGGAAAATTTACGATTGTAATAAACATATAATGAATAAAGCAACGATTCCTAGACTGAAGTGTGTATTTGTGTTTGAAAATTTCACGGCCTATTGCGATTTTCCCATTTCCAAATTTTATCAAAGTCACATGATTGACGACTTGGAAATTATAATGAATTCAAGTATTATAAAACAAATAAAATTCAAAAGCGGCCATGAAATCAATCAAGGTTGTAGCTTTACAACAAAATGCGCGGAGAAAGCACATTTTAACGAGATTCTTAACAAAACAATTAACATTCCACCTTGCTGTCGGAGAAATACTGTTCTAATATTCGAGAAGATTATCACGCTTTTAGAAGCCTACAATTTCAACTACTCTATGTCAGCAGGATCCGTGTTGGGATTAGTCCGTCATCACGGTCAAATGATCCCGTATGACGATGACATAGATATTATTGTGCCGTTAGAGAAAAGACAAATGTTCAACGTTGAAATTGTTCCGATTCTTTTAAAAAACGGACATAACGTTCACAATGTAAGTGGAAATGAAATGCAAACACATGTCGAGCTTAGTAAAAAAAATCCTAAAACAATTGATCTGTTTTGGTATTTTATAAAAGACGGATTTGTGATTGTAAAAGATTATTCAGGATTAAAATACAATTCATCATTATTTTTTCCAACAAAGCAAGCTTTGTTTGAGCAGGTGCTCGTAAGAATTCCGGCAAATTCCCTCGATTACGTTAAAACCCGATACGGTGCAAATTGGAATATCCTTAAAACATGTAGGAATAGATCCGGTCATAATTGCAATTCATGAAACGTTCATTAAAAATGTTTTTATAATTTAAATTTCATGTATATTTTTTATTGCATATAACGTTTTTAACAGCTATATTTGCTCAAAATATAAAACAAAATATCAAAATTTCATAACTTGTTTTTACAATTCGGGCTTGCAACGTGTTTATTTGTGCTTTGCTAAGGTCAAAAGTTTACTTAGAATTCAGCATTTTAAAAGATTTTAGTGTGGAATGATAAATTGACAAAGAAAAATTAGATTGTTTAGTTTTGATGTAAATAATTGCATAATTAAGTGACTTTGCTCAGTAGAATTGTAATACATGAGTTTTCTTTGCATCACGCTTCAATGACTCATCGATTTGATATTTATTACCACTTGGCATTTTGTCAGCAAGTGTTTATTTGCTAAGTTAAATTAATTCAATATTAAATTGTATAAAGTATTATTATTTTTTAAAGCTAATTAATTGTTTATAAAATTTACAAACTTATAATAAATTTCAATTATAAATTTTAACTTGATTTAATAATAAATTATAAACACTCTGATATAATTATTTATCATCTATCTTTATATATATCGTATAAATAATTAGACTCAGTTATCTGATCTGATTAGTTCCACCGACAATTTATTATTGACCTGTGATATTTGTTTTCCCGGTAATACAACCTCTGTCTGAAATACTGAAACTATGTATTCTTGATACGACTTTTTTCTGCTCAGTTTCAAACGAGCTTAATGGATTGTTTTCTCAAAATTTACAGAATTCAAATCAAGATCATACTATTTCGTTGTTTCAACCATTAGATCGTCTTCATCCCCAGCAACATCAGCCGACAAATCAACAACCAAACCAAACTCAAGAACAACTTTATGCATTCGAACTTGTACAAATGCAGACAGTGGGATTCCCTAACCGTGATACAAATCTTAGAGCGCTCGTTGCATCTATGGGGGACGCAAATATAACTGTAGAACGTATTAAAGACTCTTGACTGTTTTTTAATTTTTATTCTATCTTTTATAATTTTATCATTAATTTAATATTTCTATTATTGTATATAGTGTTTTATTCTTTAAAATATTCATATTTTTAACTATTTTTTAAAAATACGACTTTGAGGTAATAGTAATTACATGTTTAGCAAAATAAATACTAAATTTTATATCTGAAAATAAAATATGAATGGTTTAAAACTTAAACAATGTTTTATGTTCAATTAATGTTTAATGTCGAACTTGTTGAAAATTAAATTTTGATGAAATTAAATGAAATTAAATGAAATTATTCTACAAACTTTTTATTTTATAATTTTTCTATATTTGTTTACTATATTTGAATCCTTTTAATAGTATGACTTTAAATTAATAGTTGATAACTTATAAATTTTGCAAATATAAAATATACTATACATAAATATATAATATTATATTATTTTTTACTAATATATAATATACTAGTCAAAAAATAAAATATAAACGGACACTTTTAATTAAAGTGTGGTGTCGACTTTATGAAAAATAAAATTTTTAAAGCAATTTTAACAATTTAACAGTGTTAACAATTTAAACTCCAGAACAGCATCAGAACTTGAACAAATGCAGACAATGGGATTTCATAACCGTGATTCTAATCTTAGAGCGTTTGTTGCACCTATGGAAGACGTAAATATGGCTGCTGAACGCATTGAAGATTATTGTAATACAGTTTATGTTAGTGCATATTTTTTATTGAAACTTTTTTTTTAAAACACGATTGTTTTTCTTATAATTTTACAATATAAAAGAAACAAAATATTATTATAAATTTATATAAACTATTAAGCGAAAAAATTTTATGGATAATAAACAATATGCTTTGTATTAAAATAAGATAAACTAAATAATCAAATTTCATCAGAGGAAATACATCATTAACGCGTTTCGACCCCGCTACTATGTTAAGTCGAGGAATAGTGAGACCTGATATCATAGCAGTTCATCCTGATAACCTCTAATCTTTATTATAAAACATCGTCTCTATTTATTAGTCAATTCAAAAAATTGATTTTTATTTTAAATTTCAATTATAAATTTTGACTTGATATAAATATAAATTCTATAAAATCTTATGTAATTATTTATTATTTATCTTTATTTTTATATCGTTTAAAATAGGTAGACTCAGTTATCTGATCCTATATATGAAAGAGCAGTTTCTCCACAATCAACACATGGCAGATAGGAACTTTGCCAGCGCAGATTCTTATGAGTCTTAATATTTGTAACAGAATAATGATTTAACAATTGATACTCATGCACTTTAAACTTGTGAATTATATATTAGTCGCTTATAGATGACTACTTAAAACAAAATTAAAAGTCGTTAGCATCTTGGGCAAAAACAACTGACTCCAGTGCGAAGCAATTAACTACTAAAGTGTGGCTCATCATTTATATAATGAGCCACATCAAAGTGTGGCTCATCATATAAAGCTCATATAAGCTCATAAGCTTTAAAGTGTTCTGCTGATGTTTTTCAGCGTTGAATTGATCAATGCCACATTATTATTTTATTTCAAAACAAGAATAAATGTGTGTACCATTTGTGAAACAGCATTGAGAAACAGCATTGTTAAAACAGCATTGAGAAGTGCTATTTCAGAGGTATTGAGACAAATATGGATTACGTTATAAAATATGGTTACGTTACTATAAGCATTCAATTAAGATTAACAAAATATAAGTAAACATTACTGAGAAAACCAACATTAATAAGATAACAAAATATAAGTAAACATATTTTTTACTTATATTTCTTTTTAAATATAAAAAGAAATATTAAAATATTAAAAGCAAACAAGATTATGGAATCTTGTTGTTTCCAAAATATCAAATCCATTTAATTTGTAAATACGCAATTCACAATATCTACCATTTGTGTATCATTCTTGTTGAAATTTAAAATAGCATTGAGAAAAAATGGATTACGTTATAGAATTACTTTATAATTTTATTTCCTCTTTGACGATTTATTTAAGCAACCTACGTAACATTATATTAAAATATAATATATATTCTTATATTAATATATATCATTACAATATATGTCATTATATTAAAATATAATATATAAAGAATGGTAGTTCAAATAGTGGATATTGTGAATGGAGTATTTACAAATTAAATGGATTTGATATTACGGAACAATAAGATTTCTATAATCTTGTTGATTATTATATTTTCATATATTTCTTTTTATATTTAAAAATATATCACAATATATTTCTTACTGTATTTTTGTATTTCTATATTTGTTGTCTTATCTGTTTATAACGGACAATAATTAATTAAAAAATTATTGTATTTTAAAATGTAACAGTATAAAAGGAATAATAAAAAACCTACGGTAACATTATGTTAAAATATAACATATTATAATATTAAAAGCAATGAAATAATCAATCAATTTGGACACATTACTATTGTTTTGAACAAATATAGCTGTTAAAATGAAATTATGTTCGGAAGCTGCGTCCGTTTAAACTTAAAAGAAAATATATTTTCAAACTTAAATAGCTAAATAAAAAACGTGCCTTTCTAAAATTATCTTATAATTAATAAATCACAATTGACTCTGTTCAGTGGTTCAACATTTGCCGAATGGTCAAAGCTGATTAATATAATTAAAGTCCAAGCTAGTTTTGTTTTTAATAATTTAAAAATATATCAATTTAAACTGAAAATAAAATCGAAAACAATCGCGATAAAGAATGGTAGTTCAAATAGAGATATTTTAAATTGCGTATTTACAAATTAAATTGATTTGAACAATATGTAAACATATTGTTTACTTATATTTATTTTTTAATATAAAAAGAATTATAAAAATATTAAAAGCAATCAAATCAGTGAGACCTGATATCAAAGCAGTTCATCCTGATAACCTCTAATCTTTATTATAAAACATCGTCTCTATTTATTAGTCAATTCAAAAAATTGACTTTTATTTTAAATTTCAATTATAAATTTTGACTTGATATAAATATAAATTCTATAAAATCTTATGTAATTATTTATTATTTATCTTTATTTTTATATCGTTTAAAATAGGTAGACTCAGTTATCTGATCCTATATATGAAAGAGCAGTTTATCTACAATCAACACATGGCAGATAGGAACTTTGCCAGCGCAGATTCTTATGAGTCTTAATATTTGTAACAGAATAATGATTTAACAATTGATACTCATGCACTTTAAACTTGTGAATTATATATTAGTCGCTTATAGATGACCACTTAAAACAAAATCTAAAGTCGTTAGCCTCTTGGGCAAAAACAACTGACTCCAGCGCGAAGCAATTAACTACTAAAGTGTGGCTCATCATTTATATAATGAGCAACATCAAAGTGTGGTTCATCATATAAAGCTCATATAAGCTCATGAGCTTTAAAGTGTTCTACTGATGTTTTCCAGCGTTGAATTGATCAATGCCACATTATTATTTTATTTCATAACAAGATTTTAGTTCAAGTTTCAAGTTTTAGTTTTATTAATTAATACGGGCGAAACGAAAACGGCTGTGACAATGATGTCGTTAGTAGTCAGAATGTATAAAATTAGAAATCTTGAATACACGATTCTGTAGCTGAATTTATATGCGAAAGTTACCTTGAGTGACCTACCAAATATTCAATGGATAATTTACAACAGGATAACCAGTCCCGATTTCAATCGATCATCATTATCTCATAAGCATGCCAAAGAGCATCTCGGACAATGCAGTTTCTGAAGATCATGATGGGAGGTTTCATTGGTTGTGTAAAATCTGATAATCCTGGACTCGTTGTCTAGCAGTCAAGATTTTCATGACTGCTATGTTATCGATCTTCAATCGATCTTTATGATCTCACACCAAACAATCTATGATAAGCATGGTAGAGAGCATTTCGGGAAAAAAGTGTACACAGACACCAAAAGACTTGAACTATGCGTTCAAAGTTTCGGTCGAAGCATTCTACATAAGTTTTTCTTTCAGAAAACAATTATATATAACATGGTGTTGCTTATAAGACTGGACCCATAATTCACGACTTTCAGTCATCATGTAACTTCTAGACGACCAATGAGTACCCGGCAACACTCATTAGAAGAATGCAGTGTTCACTGGTTGTTTCGGTTGCCTGTGTGACATTGTGAATGAAGACGTTTCCGACACTTTGCTTAATTGTCTGAGGCTTAAGCTCTTTACCTGATCGAATTGCTGTGCGGACCGACCTTAAACACTAGGCAGAGGTTGCTGCAGAATTGTCGCTGTACTCGTTGGATCCTTTATGAATACGGCATGTATAATAGTAGTGCATGGATGTGCTGAGTAGACAACTTTCCAGGTGTATATGGTGGTGTTGCTTAATAGACTCCACTTTGATTCACGACTTTCAGGTCACTTCTATATTCATTCAAAATGCTCTTTTTCAAAAGTCACATGCTGATCGTTGATTTAGTCCAATTAAGTACCGAAAACAGCTTTCAACATATTGCCGTATTCCAATGGAATCCTGAAGGCAATACTAGAGTAGGCAGTACTAAATGAGCAATTCTGAACCGTTCATGGTTTAAATGATTTGAATGATTATTAGTACCCCTATAATTTATTTTTATTTATTTTATAATAAATAAAAATGACAAAGGAGATATATGTTTATTTTTAAAATGAATCTTCACGTCAAATTAATATAAATTAATTAAAAAATTGCAAATGATTATAGGGATTTAAGAGGTAACGGAAATCAGTTGATTTCAGATTTCGTCTATCTATTTAACAAGTCCACGGATTATTTGTAAGTCAACTACAAAACACAAAATTAGTTTAAAATAAATTTTATCGTTTTATTGTTTTTATTACACTTATCAACGCGAAATGCATATCCAACAAAAGTCTTGGTCTAGCGCTTCCCGACAACGACTTCTTTATCCCTATACGTTTCTGGCTAGGCATTCCCATGTTAAGATTTACAGGTGCAGTAGGTGTTATCGTAAAGCTGATTGTATGGGTTTCTATGTCTTAAGACGCATGGAAATAACATACATTTGGAGGTTACTCAGATCTGCGTCATAATGACATACGAGATATTGTTTTTCAGACAGCGCAATCGGCTGGAATGCACACTGATTTTGAAAAATATCAACAAAAATGATAAAATGATATAAACAAATTATTAAAAATATAATAATTTAACTCTCGTACGAATTTACATTAATTATGAATATTGCAGTAAAAAAATGAGTATTTGATCTTACAATATGATGACAATTAATGTTATTATGTTAGCAAATAAATCACATGATATTTTTTGAGAATAATCTTAGCTGTTTTGAAGATTTTCGGCAAATTTCAAAGAAAACGCAGTTATCTGCTTTTTAAATACGAATAATTAAATATATCTGTAAAGTAGCGTTCATTTGGGATTAAGCTTAACTTAAATCGTGTTTTCAACTTTATAATAGTCTATCGAGAAACTACAATTGGCTTTTCAATGTTAATTTTTAAGACTAATAACGAAAATAGCTTTTTTCATTTTCGACATGTCCTCTCATATTACTTCAAATGTTCGATATGGAGAATATATCGCTAATTCCAGGAATTACAACCAAGTTGATTACTTTGATATTCATCATTTCTATAGGAATATCAGCAAAAGTATTAGATTTTCCAAAATATTGTAACTTTGCGAGGTTATTTATCGCTTTTATTTTCTTTTTGTTATTAAAAAATTGTGCCGTTTTCGATAGATTTTGGACTGATTTGGATTGTTCTGATTTTCTGATTTTGGACGCTTGTGTACGTATGTTCGCTTAAATATTAGCCTATTATTAAAGAGACTGATAATTAATTTACCAGCCTCCAATCTTACCATCAACACAACAACATTACCGGTCGTTATATAGCCATCGATTCTTGTGTTTAAGTTGTGCCTTCCTTCATTAAGCAACTAAAACAAATAAAGAACTAGAATGTCTGACAGTTGCAAATTACTTAAGTCATTTTTTGTTTCTATTCTCAACTGCAAATACAATACTTTTATTATATACAAAATACAATATGTCGTATTCTGTATATATCTGTATATATCTGTATCAATGCAAATACAATAATATTATAATAAATACAAAAAATAAATAAACACAATAAATACAATAAATACTTAAAATACAACATACAATGAAACAACATGGTATTCTTTATATATAAATATTTATATTTATAAATATTAATATAAATATTTATAAATATTTATATACTATACAATAAATATTTATATTTATTGTATATATATTGCAATTTGTAAAATGTTTCTGTTTTTTTTTAAACAGAGAATTGGAATCAGCAGTGTTGATCGACTGGGAGCTGCTTCATTGGGGCTACTGGAGCTTCTACTATGTAAGATACATTTATCTTGCTACTTTCAAATTTAATCTTCATCTCGCGCTAATAAATTTATCAATTGATAAACTGATTTGTTTGGTTTTATGTTAAAATTCATTAAATTCACTTCTATAACCAGACGATATTTATGAACAATTGGGAATTGTATTTTACGTCAGGTTATAACATGAATAACTTCCTACTGATTATTTTATTCACATTATAAAAATTAACATAAAAAGTGTTAAATAAAAATCACATTTAATAGCAAAATATACAATTTTGATATAATATAATAACA